>JACXGM010026051.1:0-15038 GCA_016801145.1 Umbra pygmaea | reverse complement strand
AATCAGTGGGATTACCTTTCTCAACATCCCGATCCAGTCCAAACACCCGCAAATTAAATTTGCGGCTGTGTGTTTCCAGACGTTCAGCTCTTTCTCTCAGATCTTTATTGTCTTTTAGGAGAAGTTCATTTGATTTCTCCAGTAATGTAATACGATCCTCCATGCCCGACAGAGATCTCTCAACTTCTTCGAGTTTCACGTTACATTCTCTTAAGTCTACTTTCATACTATTCAATTGAGGCTGCAATTTGTCTATCGCAGCGTTTATCTCCTCTCGTATAATAACGCGCATTTGCGTAAACAATTCCCGCTGCCTCTCATCTGCACCATCAGCTCCAGCCATTGTTAACTCAGGTAAATCAACTGTAAAGGCAGGTGAATCAGACTGATATATTGAGTTCTTTTTCCCTATTCGTCTTCCTCTCTTTGGTGCCATAAACACCTCAATAATTTTCTCTTATATCCGCCTTAAATCATAATAGGCTATATTGCATGAGATGATCAACTTCAATTTTCAAAAAGTAGGAGGTCGGCGTTCCTCGTGCGTTTACTCCTTACACACCTTACACCCGGACATGACGTCAGTGCTGAATTTAGTCCGGGTTATGGGATATGTAGTTCTGAGCAGTCAAGACTAGGGAAGCTGTAGTTCTCAGGGAAGAGGAACTGGGAAACGTTACACAGGGGACATAACAATAGTGTATTATTAATGTATTTATTTTAGGCTGGTTCTGATAAATGTGTCAGAACACAGTGACCTACACAATAATAGGCAGGTTGTCATAATGTTATGGCTGATCAGTGTAAATATTTCTGTATTAATAAATGAAACTAAATCATTATCAGAGGTGAAAATCTACTTGAATAAAAGTACTTTTCTGAGTTAGTCTGAGTTCACAAGTTAAGGCTACTGTAATGTTTTTGAGGCTTGACACGACATAGCCGACAAGCTTGCATGTTGTAATCACCAGGCATTTCGTCTCTTCAGAACGGCAATAGGCTGTGACACAATTTCAGTTTTTCCGTATGCATTATAATATGCTATATTCTTTAACAATACTAACATCAGCTAAATGTTTTAATCTGAGAAAGTTATTTACTTTGCATGCGCTTTAGCAGAGAGCTAGTTAGCAATGATTACCATCTAAATTTCTTCATTAGGTACAGATTTAGCTAGAATTTGCCCAGGTGGATAACATTTCTACATGTTTAGCAATGTTCTATACCCGTTCGTTTTTCATTAACCTGTTATTTTTACACCCAGCTATGTAAAATCACCTGTATTGGCTTCCACCAGGATAGACAGTAGCATCCCAGGGTATAAGCTACATGCTAACTAGCTTAGCCCTTGGCATAGTTATAACACCAAAGTAATAATATAATATTCCCTTCAGTAGGTACTGTACAGATTTATCAATAATCTGTCACTGATACATTTCGAAATTGTTGAAATTATCACACAATATACACAAATAACATGCTATATCGGCTATATCAATCCCTTCCAGCAATACTAGACAGCTAAAATACGTATTTAAAACGGGACAGTTTGAGTGATAATTACCCACCAAGCAGATAATTTGCCTAGCTTGTTATCATGTCTACATGTTTAGCAATGTTCTATAACCGTTCATTATTCATTAACCTGGTATTTTTAGAACTATTTCCACAAATTACTCTACACACCCAACCATGCTGTGGAAGCTCCAATGACGTAGCTTAGCCAGGTATAAGCTAGACATTATTTTTAAACAACTGCATCAAAAAGTATACAAACACCCTAGCTTTGAACATTATTTTTCTCTATTCTGTAACAATACTATCATATGCCAAATATATATTTTAATTAAGATATTAGAACATAAACGCTTACCTTTGTGGTCAAAACACGTAGCTCCCCATTCAAGATTAGCATGCATGTAAAACTCAGTGCTCTGTTGTTAGCTAGCTAGCAGTGTTGTTGTTAGCTATTCCAGACACTGAACTCATGGTATACTACACTTGATTTGACGCTGCGTTAGATTTTTTGTAAAATATTAATAATGTAATCACAGGCAAGTGTCTCACTCTTAATACATCCATGGTCTCACTTTGTCGTTCCAGACACTATTTTGTTCAATCTCGTTTATGCTTGTAGTTCACTTCGAATGTACTGCACCTCTCATGGCATCTTGTATAATGTTCGCCCAGAAGCCACCAGTGGTGCTAAACCGAGTTGCCCAGTCATTTGAATTAAAGAAATAATCACTTATAAACGGCAATTAAAAAATAACTACACAACAGATTGTTTTCAATTTTATAAGCAACTTGGACCACAATTGGATACAATTTTTCATGCTAAAATGGAATGAAAATCTTCAAAACTGTGGGAGATGAAATGGTACAAAAAATTGGATGAAAGAAAATAAGAATAAGAATAATACATTTTAAGATTTCAATATATTGATGCACTTCATGATAATAATATATATGTCGGAATAATAGTATGTGTTCCTTGCCAAAGGCAAGAACACTTAATAAAGATATGTATCAAAGAAAGCCAATGGCGACTCCTAGAATGGTGATTCCTTTTTCAAACGCGAATTGATTGGTAGTAGTAGGCAGTGCTTTTATTCAGGTTATTCTGTTGTCTCAACTATAACCTGCTCCGGAGCAGGTTAGGTTCGCAACATAAGTTACCATGGCGATGTAACCCGGTAACAGGTGAACCACCTTTGTGTTATTGAAAACCCAGGGTTAAACCTGAAGTTAGCTCGCTAACACCATATCTTGCTTCGTAGAATACTGGAGTGTGCCATGCAGTGATATTTTAGTCCTTCACTGGCATTCTGCTAGCAACACTAGAGTTAATGTCATCGGTCTGGTATAAGGATAAATCCTTCAAAATAAAAGCCTGAAAGTGAATGCATATCAAAGTGTATAGTTCCTTAGTAAGGTTAGTGAACTCTAAACAGAGTTTGTCAGATTTCTGACAAGTAAACACTACAAACAACCATCAATCCGCCTTGGACTCCCTCTCTCTTCATTACGCCACTATTACACCATTACAGAGCTATTTTGTGAATAGTGCTTGGAGATGAGGTTTGTGTTTAATGCCTCAGAAACTGAAGCAAGGTTTCAGAAATTGTGTGTTAGCAAATGAGAACTGTAAATAAGTGAGTAATTTTTTTATGTCATGCATGTTTTTTTATCAGAAATTGAAGCTCCAAATCCTATTTTTTCACTCAATGGCCTTTGTGCCTTAGCATGTGGCCTTTGTGCCCTCAAAATTTTTCTGACACCGAAGTCCAAATGGCCTTGCCCCTAAAATGATGAAATTCCAAGCCTGTATAGAACAATCTGCATAGGCAAGTATGGTATGTATAATATATGCATAACCATTGTTCTTAACCCTACAAGGTCTAAGGGGGTTTAAGTTTGCCTGGTACAAGGTTGATACAGGTCAATATACCCATTTCTCACTCTTTTCCTTGGATTGTTATTTTGTCATTTTCACACCTACTTACTCTCTGTAATGTTTTTAGTAAAAAAATACAGCCTACAGTCTTTGAGGCACAATATCTTTGGCTCTGATGAACCCACATGTCCTCTTTCCAACGGTACGAACCATTACTTGCTACCATGTTTGGTTTGCGAGATAATCACGTTTGACTCTCTAAAGCCTTTCTTAAACATTTTTATTTTTTCACATAACTCACTTTTTCTACATGCTTAAAACACCATAAACCAACCTTTGTTTAGAGTTCACTAACCGTACTAAGGAATGATACACTTTGATATGCATTGACCTTTGGTCTTTTATTTTTAAGGATTTCTCCTTATACCGGACCTATGACGTCACTTTTAGTGTTGCTAGCAGAATGCCAGTGAAGGCCTTAATGTCACTGCACGGCACGCCACTGCATAACTGTTTTAGTGTTTCCTATTTAGTCTGTTATGGTTGCAAATATATTTAGTCAGATGGTGATGCAACACAGATTCATATAAATAGAGTGCAGCCTGTAATAGAGAAAAAAGGGAAACTATAGGGTGTATGCCTTGCATAAACTATTTCTTGTTATTTACTGTCTCCTCTGATTAAATAACAGTTACTGTATGATGTCACTTCAAATCGTGAGAAGCAATAAAACAAGTGTGCTAAAGCTAGCTATCTATGCGTTTACTACCTTTTCGACTCACGCTTAGATACATAACTAGCCTACCTGTTTGGTGCTGTAGCGTATAATACTTTAGCACGCTTTAGCACACTTGTTATATTGCTTCACGAAGTGACATGATACAGTAACTTATTTAAGGCAGTAAATAACAATAAATAGTTTATGCAAGGCATGCACTCTATAGTTTCCCTTTTTTCTCATACAGGCTGTACTCTATTTATATGAATCTGTGTTGCATCACCATCTGACTAAATATATTTGCAACCATAGTAGACTAAATAGGAAACACTAAAACAGTTATGTTACAAGAACATGATGATTTACTCTATCTTATCAACATCTTACATGCCTAACCTAACATTTGAAAACAATTGAATATTGAAAAAGATTTTATTATTTATTCCTAAACACTTCACTTTATAAACAGCCACTTCCTTAGGTAAACATTAACTGCTTGTTAATGCAAATATCTAATCAGCCAATCACATGGCAGAAGTCAATATATTTCGGCATGTAGACATGGTCAAAATTATATACTGAAGTTCAATCCAAGTGTCAGAATGTGGAAGAAAGGTGATTAAAGTCACTAAGAATGTGGCATGGTTTAACGTGGCATGGTTGTTGGCGCCAGGCGGGCTGGTTAGAGTATTTCTCACTACTGGGATTTTCTTGCACAACCATCTCTGGGGTTTATAGGGAATGATCAGAAAAATAGAAAATATCCAGTGGGCTGCAGTTCTCTGGGCAAAAATGCTTTGTTGATGGCAGAGGTCAGAGTAGAATTTGCCAGAATGTTTCGAGCTGAGAGAAAGGCAATAATAGTATCTCGAATAATCACTTGTTACAACCAATGTATGCAGAAGACCACCTTTGAACAGACAACACGTTCAACGTTGAAACAGATGGGCTAGCAGCAGACAAATACACTGGGTGCCACTAATCTCAGCTAGGAATAGGAAACTCAGGCTAAAATGTACAAAGCCCACTAAAGTCAATATAGAATATTGGAAAAACGTTGCCTGGTATGATTAGTCTCAATTTATTCTGCAACTCTCAGATGGTAGGGTCCGAATTTGGTACAAACAATAGGAAAGCATAGATCCATCTTGCCCAGTATCAACAATGCAAGCTGGTAGTGGTGATGTACTGGTGTGGGGGATATTTTCTTGGTGCACTTTGGGCCTCTTAGTACCAATTAAACATTGTTTAAAGAAGCACATGACAATACAGCAACCAGAAGTGCTGGGAGCTTCTCCAAGACATTTGTAGGACAATGAGATATGTTTCACCCATGCTTGGCTAGAGAGAGCACCAGCTTAAAATTGTTGCAGGCAAAATCTTTAGTACTACGTCATCAGTAGTGGATTGGATTGACATAATTTATTATTAAATAATGTGTCCCTGTATGTACAGAACTACAATGTCAGGCCTCCTTTTTCCAAGTCCTGCCCAGTCCCACCCACACAGTCATCTTCTCGACAATGTTGTTGCCTAACTCAATGGCTGATAACCAAGCCTTTGCAGGAAGGGAATTTGGTAACACTTTCTATGAAGTATATTTTATAATGCTTTATAATACTGTCCATAAGGCATTATAACACTAACTATAAATATTTATAATGATGTATAAGTTGTTATAAATACACATATGAAGGTCTATGTTGCATTATAGATCATTATCTATAATGACCTATAAGGCTCTACTTTTAAGAAATGCATAATGTCTTATAACCAACAATAATCCCTCCATGTTGTTCCTGGACTACATTCTCACATGTTGACACTCAATAACGAACCATGCCACTCTGTTCTGCCGAGCAGTAAATAGGGCTGAAAGGAGACCGGCTGGGAGCGATTACTAATTAGACCGGTCTCTCAATCAACCTGATCAGGCAACAGCAGAACAGGGAGTGGCACACACCTAAACCATACACACATAATGAACCAACTCAAATCTTCAATGCAGTGCACTGGACATATACACAACATAAAATACATATACATATATAAATATAAAGGAATCCATACTCTCAGTCCATGGCAACCCCAGCTAACACTGGGCTGGATGTTACATTGTCATTGTCTATTGTGTAATGATTGTGACATAAAACGAAAAATGGCAGCAGGACAGGCTTGCAGAGCATCAGCAGGAAAGAAAACCAGCATCTTCTGATGTCAATGCATCACAGACTTCAAGCAGTTATTGCATGCAAAGGATATGCAACAAAATATTGACAATTATTACTTTATTCTACATTATGTTAAACTGTCCAATGCTTTTTGGTGCCTGAAAATAGTTGCTGACCATGTCCATCCCATTATGACCACAGTTTAGCCATCCTCTAAAGGCTACTTCCAGTAGGATAAAGTGCAATGTCACAAAGCTAAAAAAATGGTTTCTTGAACATGACGATTAGTTCATTGTACTCAAATGGTTTCCACATTTTTCCATCCAATCAAGCACCTTTGGGATGTGGTGGAATGGGAGATTTGCATCATGGATGTGCAGCCAACCAATATGCAGCAACTCTGTGATACAATCATGTAAATATAGACCAAAATCTATGAGGAATGTTTCCAGCACCTTGTTGAATTAATGATGTAAAAAAATTAAGGTAGTTCTGAAGGCAAAATAGGGTTCAACACAGTACCAGCAGGGTGTGGCTAATGAAGTGGCC
The DNA here is from genome assembly GCA_016801145.1 of Umbra pygmaea. NCBI lineage: Eukaryota > Metazoa > Chordata > Actinopteri > Esociformes > Umbridae > Umbra > Umbra pygmaea. The sequence continues at coordinate 8,203 of JACXGM010026051.1, read as the reverse complement.
AGTGAGTGTATTCATATTATTTCGATATTGTTAGGTTTTAAGTGTCCGGGAACTCCATTTTCCTAATGGACGCCCTGCTATGGAACTCTACTGCATAAAGATAATATCTACTCCCAAAAGATATTCCTTCATATTTCTAAAGATAGTTCTGAAGATGGAGGTGGAGAGCGCTTTAATTTGTCACCTGTCTGTAGAATGTATTACACGTTTTGTTTCACCTAGAACTGCACACTCAGTAATACACAAATGTCCCTTATTTTTGATGCTACAGTTTGTTAAAAAATATAAAATTTTTTAAGACATTTTACATTACAGCTGGAGCTGCATTCACCATAGTGTATCAGATCCATTCAAAACCATACAAAACTGGGTCAGTAGTAGAAAGCATATAATTTCTGACCACACAATGCTGCCATCAGCTGCACTGAGAATACGTAGAAGTTTAGTATCTTAAATGCAATGCTGCTTTTATTTCATGAAGCTTAGTTGGTAGAACATGGATCATGCAATGACAGTGTTTTGGGTTTCTTAAGAAGTTATACTTCTGTAATAACATGTAGTACTGAACAGTATGTTTCCAGTGACACTAATGTCTGTTAAATGATTTAAATGTTAAAATCATGTACAGATAATAAGAATTTCTTGTGATAAGGTTAAGGCCTACATTGTTCTGAGTATGATTCTTCATTACTTAGAACATATTGTGCAAGTGAAATTTGAGAAGGAAGAACTCTTTTTGAGTGTGGGTGGTAGTTGTTAAAGTTGCAGAGAGCATATTTTAGCTATAATGTAAAACCTTTTGAGCATGATAATTCTTCTTCTTATACAAGACGTTTTAGGGTTCTTGATACCTGTTTTTAACTTATTTTTAGTAAATGTAACTTGTAGACAGTTATAAAGGGAAATGTTTAATAATAGTTTTGAATATGTAATAATTATGTTTTTGAAGTGATAGCCATTTTATATTGAGGGGGGAAGAAAGAACTTGCGTACTGATCTAGGTCAAGGTAAGTACCCTTTATTTCTAATTTAAAACTGTCAATTCAATTGCTGAAAGGTTTTTAGTTGATTATAACACAATTATGATATGATGTGGTTGTAACATGCATAATGTAGACATCACTGTGTGATCTGACCATAACTACTGCGCTATTCTTTGCCATTTTTAAATTTCAAAGAAACTTTGTTATATTATTATGTTTATCACAGAACACTAAAGAGACATGTATTGTTGCTTACCTGTTTTCATAAAAAAATATTGAAGACTCACATTTGGTCTGTAGATTATGATTCAACCAAACTTCAACAAAATCACTTGTGAACTTTACTGAGACACTAGTAGAAGTCTGTGTAGGATAAATATTGAATCAGCTAGACTACAAGGTTTAAAGGCCCTTTATGAAATATAAACTTATTGCAGAGAGTATGTGAGGAAACCATGGGCAACAAACTCTGTGAATTTGCACATTCTGTTTTAATTTTTTTAATTAAACCTACAAACATATGAGCAGTACACACATTTACATTAGAAATAATACACTCAACCGCCAGTTCATTAGATACACCTGTTGTACTGCTCGTTAATAAAACTATCTAATCTGCCAATCACGTGGCAGTAAGTCAATGCATTTAGGCAGTAGAGAAGATATGCTGAATAGCAAACCAAGCATCAAAATGGGGAAGGAAATGGCATGGTTGTTGATGGCAATGGGCTGTTTTGAGTATTTCAGCAAGTGCTGATATACTGGGATTTTCCCGCAGAACCATATCTAGAAGTTACAGAGAATGGTCATAAAAAGAGAAAATATCTAGTGGACAAAAAGCCTTGTTGATTGCAGAGGTCAGAGGAGAATGGCAAGATTGGCTTGAGCTGATATAAAGGCAACAGTAACTCAAATTCCCACTTGTTACAAACAACATCTGCAGATGAGCACCTCTGAACACACAACATTTGAACTTTGAGGCAAATGGGCTACAGCAGAAGACCACACTGGGTGCCAATCCTGTCACCTAAAAAAAGTGAAATTTTTCTATTTACATGGCCCCAACAAATCTTCCAATAGAAGATTGGAAATACATTGCCTGGTCTAATGAGTCTCGATTTTTGATGCAACATTCAGATGGTAAAATCAGAATTTGGCATGAACAACATGAAAGCATGGATACATCCTGCCTTGCATCAAATGGTGGTGGTAATGGTATAGGGGATATTTTCTTGGCCCACTTTGGGCCCCTTAGTACCAATTGAGCATTGTTTAAATGCCACAGCCTACCTGAGTTTTGTTGCTGACCATGTCCATCCCTTTATGACCATAGTGTATCCATCTTCCAATGGCTACTTCCAGCAGGATAACGCGCCATATCACAAAGCTTACCATCTCAAACTGGTTTCTTGAACATGACAATGAGTTCACTGTACTCAAATGGCCTTTACAGTCATCCAGTTGAGCACCTTTGGGATGTGGTGGAATGGGAGATTCACATCATGGATGTGCAACCAATGTATCTGCAGCAACTCTGTGATGCAATTAATTTTAAATTATTTTTTAGTAATTTTATTTAGGGCATTGATTTTGTGTTTTATTACAATTTGTAGTAATAGTCATGTTAATTCTTCTAACATAAGAATCTAGCCAATATAAAAACAAAATGTGTAGAAAGATAAAGTAACATTTCCTCAGAAATCGATGTAAAGTAGAACAATGACAAAAATATATATTTATGAATGTTATTTTACAAAGTTGTATCAAGCACAATAGTGTGGACAAGCCATAATCTTTCGTAGCTCTCGTGCTAGCTTGACCCTGCTCTCGCTGAGTGAGAGAGCTGCCTGATGAGTGCGACAAATTACTTAAAGCGATTTAGATACATAGACAAATTATTGATATTCATCATTGTTCCACTTTTAAATAGTAGCCTAAAAATAGTCATAAGCATTTGGATTACTGAGTGAAATGGAGAAGAACAAGCATTGTCTGCTTAGGTAATTTAGAATAGACTAGACTAGATACCATTATAGCTATCAAGCGCATTAGATATGAACAATATGATAGAGACGCATGCTGGCCAAGTTCATTAGACGAACACACACTGCATATAACTTCTTATATATTTTTATTTGCACATTTCCCTCTATTTGTGGAAGTTCGCTTTTTTTTTCACTGTGCCAAGAAAAGTATTGTCTGTTTAGAGAATTTAGAAACGCGGACGTAGTTGTTTCAAACACTTTTGGCCAGACAAAGAATGGTTTACCAAAACCCCAATGAAGAAACGAGGAAGAGAGACCCTGCCCGGAGGAAGCCCGGGGCCCCCGTCTGGAGCCAGGCCTGGATGGAGGGCTCGTCAGCGAGCGCCTGGTGGCCGGGTTTGCCACGGAGTCCGGCTGCGCACAGCCCGAAGAAGCAACGTGGCACCTCCCTCTCCATCCCATGTGCCCACCACCTGTGGGAGGAACCGCTGGGGTTGAGTGCGCTGCCAAATGGGTGGAGGTGAAGGTCAGGGGCCTTGACGGACCAGACCTGGGTGGCAGAGGCTTGCTCTGGGGACGTGGAACGTCACCTCTCTGGGGCGAAGGAGCCGGAACTGGTGCGGGAGGTGGAGCGCTACCAATTAGATCTCGTGGGGCTTACCTCTACGAATAGTCTTGGTTCTGGAACCATTCTCCTGCATAGGGGTTGGACTCTTTTCTTCTCCGGAGTTGCCTAGGGTGTGAGGCGCCGGGCGGGTGTGGGGATACTCACAAGCCCCCGGCTGAGCGCCGCTATGTTGGAGTTTACACCGGTGGACGAGAGGGCACCTCCCTGTGCCTGTGGGTTGCTGGGGGGAAATCTCTGACTGTTGTTTGTGCATTTGCACCAAACAGGAGAACCCGGACACAAATTCTCCAATCAGCAAATTCTCCAATCAGAATGCGTCCCTGAATCCTTTGTGAAAAATTTTAACTATTTACACATTATATCTAAGTACAGTTCTACTTTGTGTGACAAAAATGGGTAACAAACTGTTTTTAAGAAGTCATACAATACTGTAACCTCTGAAAGCCACTCCCTCAAAAGATGACTTTTTTTCACAGTAAAAACCCCACAGCACCATGGTGTAGCGGGGTAGATTGGTTGCAATCACAGTGCCATTTTTCAGTGTAGGGAGTTGTAAGTTCTAGAGCTGATAATAACCATCTCCTTTATTCTCTCAGCTTGTTTATAGAGGATGCATTCAAATTGTTTTTAACTAGTTAGTTATTGTAACGTTTCCCTGTTCCTGTTCCTCTTCCTGGATTGCTCGAACTACAGCTTCCCTGGTCTTGCCTGCTCAGAACTACAATTCCCATAACCCGGACTCAATCAGCCTAATTCTGTACACCTACACTCACCCAGACCATATATAAAGCACACACACACCATTGCCTCTTTGCGAGTTATTGTAAGTATTCATTTTTCTTCATACTGAGCATTCTCTTCTTGAATCGTTATTCTGGCCGGATCAGGAGGATCTTCATTGGGACCTCTACAAAGCCTCCTATGTGGACGTTTTAGTCAGGGAGGCTATGGATGGAGACTACATCCTTCCCCGTCGTGTCTTTGAAACTACCAGCCCCAGTCCGAAGAGTGCTGCTACCAGCCCCAGTCGAAAGAATGCTGTTACCAGCCCCAGTCCCTGTTCCAAGACGGTGGCTCCCAGCCCTAGTCCCAAGATGGCCGCCCAGAGTTTCAAGAGTGCTGCTACCAGCCCCAGTCCAAAGAGTGCTGCTACCAGCCCCAGTCCAAAGAGTGCTGTTACCAGCCCCTGTCCCTGTTCCAAGACAGTGGCTCCCAGCCCTGGTCCCAAGATGGCCGCCCAGAGTTCCAAGAGTGCTGGTACCAGCCCCAGTCCAAAGATGAATACCAGCCCCAGTTCCAAGATGGCTACCAGCCCCAGTTCTAAGATGGCTACCAGTCCCAGTTCCAAGCTGGCCACCGGCCTCAGTTCCCAGAGGGATTTCATCTTCACTGTGTTAAGGAAAGACCCCGAAGTGGATGGGGACTATCGGGATTGGATGAACCAATGCGGCCAAGCCATCAGTGCCCGTCCAGCCAGTTCTTCTCATGGAGGGGCGGTTATGGGTCACTCAAGACAGAGGCTGAGACCTTCCCCTCATCTAGTGTCCTGTTTGGAAGCCATTAGGGCCCCTCGATGTCCTGGCAGGACCCTGATAGCCCTGGTTCAGACGCCAATACGTCAGGTAGGAAAGGTCTCCATCACGCCCCGATCAGAAGAGGATGCTGATTCCACTCCACGGCCAGAAGAGGCCGCTGTTTCCGCTCCACGGCCATAAGAGGCCGCTGTTTCCGCGCCACGGCCAGAAGAGGCCGCTGTTTCCGCGCCACGGCCAGAAGAGGCCGCTGTTTCCGAGCCACGGCCAGAAGAGGCCGCTGTTTCCGCTCCACGGCCAGCAGAGGTCCCCCAAGCTCCCCGGCCACAAGAGGTCCCCCAAGCTCCCCGGCCACAAGTGGTTGCCCAAGCTCCCTCAGCAGCCCTTAGTCAAGTGTTATTTAAATATGCTTCTGGTGTACTTACCAACTTTTCAATGCCTCGTTTTATACCCAGATAGCAGTAGACTCCGGGCTGGATCCGCATCATAGACCGCAATACGGGTCCGGATCGGAGTCCACTTGCACAGCGGGCCGGATCCGGGATGGAAAAGGATTGCGGATCCTTTTACTGTGAAACAGTAATGTAGAAGCAGAAATTGGGTTTATTTTGTAGCAGTAACTTAATCACTCAAATTTTTTTATTAATAATTGAAATTAAGTTACTGCTACAAAATGAACACGATTTCTGCTTCTGCAATCTAAATCGGATCCGGGGCGGATGAGCTCCCAGACAGCAAGAAATGTTGGCCCAGATCCGGCCCACATCTGGGCCAAGTTGGCCAAGCAGCCGCTTCCTTTGGATCCGCAATCCTTGACTGTCCCGGATCTGGGCCGTTGTGCAAGTGGACTTCGATCCAGACCAGTGTTGCGGTCTATGATACCTTCGGGGTGGATCCGGGGCAGTGTACGTTTGCTATCTGGGTAAGTACATAACCTATTTTTACCACTGTAGAATTTCGGTACCATTCCAGGCATTATTATTGGGGTTATTTACGAGATACACCCTTGGTTCCATTAGCGCCTGCACTAAGCCATAAACCTGATAGCTCTAACTCGACCAATGTTATGACAACGGAAAAAAGCTTATGGGGGGTTGTTTGGCTCGAGGTCAAGGTGCAAAGGACCCTAGGGTTATATTACTCCGAACCATTGCTTTAACAGGTCGTTTCCACTACACCATAAAGACCATATGAACATGTTTTCGATAGAGTTGAGTTTAACTGTTTATATTGTGTAAGATTTCGTAAATGAGAAGGTATTTTACATATACAGTAGGCAGTTTAAACAAGACAATGATATTGTAGGACAATAGTTTAATGACTAAAGCGCTACAAATAATACATTGAACTTCAAAACCTAGTTGTTTTAATAATAAAAGAATCTGTAGTGTACAACAATTATTTGGATGAATGTGCACCCTGGAGACACCTGGCGGCCATTTGTTGTATTGTTTTCTTTTAAAAACTGCCACCAAAATATAATTCACTCGGCCAAAGTGTGCCTCGTTATAACACAGTACAGCTCCACCCTGTTTTCACCACTTTATCGTGTGACATCTGTATATGGTATTGTTTGTACCCTCACATTTACTTGTTCACCTGCAACTGTTATGAAAAGAGTGTGGTATGTTTTTGAGTTTAGGAATATGTCCTACATATACAGTGGGGAGAACAAGTATTTGATACACTGCCGATTTTGCATGTTTTCCTACTCACAAAGCATGTAGAGGTCTGTAATTTCTATCATAGGTACACTTCAACTGTGCGAGACGTAATCCAAAACAAACATCCAGAAAATCACATTGTATGATTTTTAAATAATGAATTTTCATTTTATTGCATTACTTAAGTATTTTATTTCATTATTTGGTACAGAAACCACTGTTTGTAATTACAGAGATCATACTTTTCCTGTAGTTCTTGACCAGGTTTGCACACACTGAAGCAGGGATTTTGGCCCACTCCTACATACAAACCTGTAATGACGTCCCCTAGAACTACTCTGTTCTACAATCTGGCTATAGGTTCCCCCTGTTGCCTCCTGCTGGACTTTCTGGACATTACGGTCACATATTCATTTAAAAATCCCTTGTTCCATCTATGTACACACCCAGCTGTCACATATCTCTCATTTACTCAATCACACTGGTTTCACATTGCCCTGATTGCTTACTCCTTATAGTCTCTGTCAATTCCAACCTTCTCCAGATCCTTCAGGTTTTGGGGCTGTCACTGGGCAATACAGACTTTCAGCTCCCTCTAAAGATTTTCTATTGGGTTCAGGTATGGAAACTGGCTAGGCTACTCCAGGACCTTGAGATGCTTCTTACAGAGCCACTCCATAGTTGCCCTGGTTGTGGGTTTCAGGTCCTTGTCATGCTGAAAGACCCAACCATGACCCATCTTCAATGCTCTTACAGAGGGAAGGAGGTTGTTGGCCAAGATCTCGCGATACATGGCCCCATCCATCCTCCCCTCAATACGGTGCAGTTGTCCTGTCCCCTTTGCAGAAAAGCCTCCCCAAAAATGATGTGGATGCTTCATGATTGGGACAGTGTTCTTGGCGTTGTACTCATTCTTCTTCTTTCTCCAAACACGGCGAGTGGAGACCATGAAGCTCTACTTTTGTCTTATCAGACCACATGACCTTCTCCCATTCCTCCTCATAGAGATGGATCATACAGATGGTCATTGGCAAACTTCAGACGGCCTGGACATGCGCTGGCTTGAGCAGGAGGATCTTGCGTGTGGTGCAGGATTTAAATCCATGACGGCGTAGTGTGTTACTAATGGTTTTCATTGAGTATACTGTCCTTGCAATGAGTTGCTTCTTCAAAACTTGACAGTTAGCTAACAGTTTAAAGTTCTCCTAAAGTAACACAAGGCATAACTTTTCTTGGGTTTGACGAAGAAACTTTACTTTTATACTGTAAAACTGAAACAAAAGGCAAAAGACAAACAGTAATAAGATGACACCAATACAGATACCCAAAGTACAGTACAAACATACAACTTGTAGCAACAACAAATGCTGAGTCATAACTGATAGCAATGCTAACTATCAATTTAAACTAA
>JACXGM010026050.1:0-15038 GCA_016801145.1 Umbra pygmaea | reverse complement strand
ATTCAACTGCACATTCAACTGCACTTTTCTATCTTTCTCCCTTACCCGACCCTTTGTGTTATTCTTGTGTATTTGTATTCATGTGTAACTCTGTCTGTACTTGCACCTTTGCTTTATCTTGGCCAGGTCGCCGTTTTAAATGAGAATTTGTTCTCAACGAGCCCACCTGGTTAAATAAAGGTTAAATAAAAAATAAAATAAATGTCCGGTTTGTAAACTAATCGTTCTTTTCAACTGGATCTTTTCAGTGAACCGGTCCAAACAGCTCGGAGCTCCACAAAGCACAAACATTGTGAAGACTGATATATTAACTTTATAACTGTAAAACATCCTTGTTTGCACATCACTGCTTTAGATGCAAAGCGTAATAAACTTATCTTATCAGATTATGAAAATGTTTTAATTGACTGATGTTATGATTACTCACTTTATACATTTGAATGTGTAAAGTGTTTTTTTCATCCCGTCCCGTGATAGACTTGACGTTTAAGTCATTGCAAATGACATAATTATGTTTGAGCGTTTAAACATCCCAAGGAGCACTGTGCAAGCGATAATATTGAAACGGAAGGAGTATCAGACAACTGCAAATTTACCAAGACCCGGCCGTCCCTCTAAACTTTCAGCTCATACAAGGAGAAGACTGCTCAGAGATGCAGCCAAGATGCAAGGCCCGTGATCACTCTGGATGAACTGCAGAGATCTACAGCTGAGGTGGGCGAGTCTGTCCATAGGACAACAATCAGTCGTATACTGCACGAATCTGGCCTTTATGGAAGAGTGGCAAGAAGAAAGCCATTTCTGAAAGATATCCATAAAAAGTGTTGTTTAAAGTTTGCCACAAGCCACCTGGGAGACTCACCAAACATGTGGAAGAAGGTGCTCTGTTCAGATGAAACAAAAATCTAACTTTTGGGCAACAATGCAAAATGTAAGGGTTGGCGTAAAAGCCACACAGCTCATCACCCTGAACACACCATCCCCACTGTCAAACATGGTTTGGGCCTGCTTTTCTTCAGCAGGGACAGGGAAGATGGCTAAAATTGATGGGAAGATGGATGGAGCCAAATACAGGACCATTCTGGAAGAAAACCTGATGGAGTCTGCAAAAGACCTGAGTCTAGGACGGAGATTTGTCTTCCAACAAGACAATGATCCAAAACATAAAGCAAAATCTACAATGGAATGGTTCACAAATAAACATATCCAGGTGTTAGAATGGCCAAGTCAAAGTCCAGACCTGAATCCAATTGAGAATCTGTGGAAAGAACTGAAAACTGCTGTTAACAAACGCTCTCAATCCAACCTCACTGAGCTCAAGCTGTTTTGCAAGGAGAAATGGGCAAAAATTTCAGTCTCACGATTTGCATAACTGATACATACCCCAAGCGACTTACAGCTGTAATCGCAGAAAAAGGTGGCGCTACAAAGTATTAACTTTGCACGCCCAATTTTTCAGTTTTTTATTTGTTAAAGTTTGAAATATCCAATAAATTTCGTTCCACTTCATGATTGTGTCCCACTTGTTTTTGATTCTTCACAAAAAATTACAGTTTCATATCTTTATGTTTGAAACCTGAAATGTGGCAAAAGGTTGAAAAGTTCAAGGGGGCCGAATACTTTCGCAAGGCACTGTATAAGATTTTACAAAAGTCCAATAGATGTCACTAGATTATAGCAACTTCGTTATATTTTCACATGGTAGACAGACAGACAGACAGACGGACGGACGGACGTACAGACGGACAGAATGCAAAATACACGTCCATACATTGATTGAACATTAACAGATTTTTCTTCTCCCCTATAGCAATTGAATATGGATGAGTTTGTTAAACAAAAGTTAATAGAATGTCAACTTCCCGAGGTGATTGACACTTTTGCAGGTAAATATGTTATATTGTTGTACTATAGGCCTATTATTAAAACTGTTGAATATGTCAACTTTAAAAAACACAATGTGTGCAACTGAAGACCATGGCTCCCTAAAGGGAATCACATTTTGATTTCCCATCACCTGTGGTCACCATTGTAGGTTCCTGAAATACAATCTTGATAGTGACAGAAATTCTGCCACTATAGAAGCCAAACTATTGGAATGAGGTTATTTACAGTCACCAAATCTGACTGTGCCATTAGGCCATGAGATATCTCTAAAAAGATGCATTTATCCTCTGGGGAGGCAGTCAGCACTCATTTACATGTATAAGATCTGGAGTTGTCACATTAATTCAAATGCATTAACCAAAAAGGAGTAACAATCAGAGGCCTCAGTCTGCAAAGTGGGGTGTTAAGCATGCATTTACATTCAACATCCAGCAGATGTGAATATTTCAAATTATTGACAAATAAGCTTAGTATATAATATATATCCAAATCATACATAGCACACAGAAAATAAATATGTAACTAATAATTGTTAGATTCATAGCAAGACAGGTGCACAATGTTTTTACACTAATTCTACATCTGCTGGCACATGGTTGCCAGAAAAGGTTTTATTGTACCTCAGAATGGCATTAAGTTGAGATTGCTCAAAAATTGCCTGACTTTGTGAAGTACTGCATCTGTTTAATTGCTCCTATACTGACTAAAAAAAATGGCCTGACTTTTGTTAAGTACTGTATCTGTTTAAATTCACCCTCAAGCCCCTTAAAGGGCTTACATGACATTACGAAGTCCTGCCAGAGTGCCCCAACCTCCCCCCACTACCGCCCTCTCTCTGTGTGATGAAGTTATCTTTTTAAAAAAGACTAAATGTATATTTTCTGTTCTTTTCAAATGAGGCTATTGATCAGGAGAGTTTCCTACTTTTAGACGAGGCAACGATTGCAGCCCTTGTACCTAGGATCGGCTTGAGGCTCAAGTTTAAAAAAACAAAATCAGAGAATTTGTTTTGAGTACTAAAAATGGCTAATGTTTGTTTTAAATGTAAAGCTAGAGTGGAGGGCATCTTTAGGCACCTTAGGGCAGTCCATAATGTCAATGCATCATCTAAGTACTTTCAGTGCTGTGAAAATGGCTGTGGCCGGACATTTTCCTACATAAGGTCCTACAGGAGACATCTCCTTAGCCACAGTGGCAATGACCAGACTGACGAATGCCCTAACGAAAATGATGCTGATGTTGAAATGATGGATGTCAGCCATCATGAGGCTCAAACAGCAACACAGAATTCAGCAGAGGGGGGTGGAGAAGACACCATTGATAGTAAGGGGTTGCAAGACAGAATAGCCATGTTTCTGGCAAACCTCAAATGGTCTGCTAACACACTGTTGTCAGTGAACAACGTTGTACACCACACCTCAGAGTTAATTGACAACATTGTTAAAACATTACAAGCCAAAACCATGGCCCTTTTTGCCATGTTTGGCCATGGGCAGGACCCTGAAATTGAAGCCCTCAATCAGGACTTTTTAATGTCCCGTCAGCCCTTTAAAGGGCTTGAAATTGATTTTAAAGAGATCCAATGTTTCACAAAGTCAGGCCATTTAATTGAGCCGATTGAGGAAGAACTCCAGGGACAGTCGTATGTTTAGAGGACAGGCGGTGAAACAGGTACTGTAAGACAGGTGGCTGTGAAGGACACATTCCAACATGTCCCTCTTCAGCCCCTTCTAACTAAGTTGCTTGGAATACCTGGAATTATGAATTATATAATTGATTGGCAGCATCGAAAGAGGGATGTCCTGCAGGATCTATATGATGGAGAGTACTGTAGAAGTCATCTTATCTTCTCAAGAGAGTTCCATCCCTCTAATAATATATGCTGACGACTGTGAAACTGTCAATCCATTAGGTTCAAAAACAGGCACACATAAATTAGGATTTATATACTTTGCAATCAAAAGCCTGCCAAGTGATCTACTGTCTAATTTGCGGTCACTATTTCTATTAGCAGTTTACAAATCAGATGAGGCAAAACATTAAGGTATTGATGCTGTATTGTGGCCTATTGTTGATGAGATCCAACATTTAGAGCAAGAAGGAATTGTGCTGAACACAGATGATTATAGGGGCATGGTGAAGTTCACGGTTGTTCAGATGTTGGGGGATAATCTAGGACTCAATGCTATGCTGGGTTACAATGAGAGCTTTTCCGGCAACCATGTGTGCAGGTGGTGCAAAGTGCACAGAGAGACACAGCGAGTCCAGACTGTTTTGGGACCTGAGCTTACACGCACTGTCATTACCCATCAGAGAGACGTAGATCTGGCAAATCCATCCATGACAGGAGTCAAGAGGGATAGTGTACTGAACCAATTGTCATTTTATAATGTCACTGACAATATTGCACCCGATATAATGCATGACATTTTGGAGGGTGTTGGACCGTATGAAATCAAGCTGGTCTTGAATGCCATGATTGATCAAAAAGTTATGAGTTTAGATCAGCTCACAATTATAGACTTACCAGCTTTGATTATGGTTTTTAAGACAGGGTGAACAAGCCTTCCCTGCTGAGTAGACATGATCTTAAAAACGTTGATAAATCCATGCAGCAGTCAGCAGCACAAACCTGGTGCTTACTCAGATTGTTACCTTTACTAATTGGGGATTTAATACCAGAGGGCAATCAACAGTGGGAGCTTCTGCTGATGCTCCTCAATTGCATGGAATTCATTTTCTCACCATCCATCACCTCACCGGGGATACAGTTTCTTGAGAAGATCATAGAGGCACACCCCAGCCTCTTCCTTGAGCTTTTCCCTGACTTGCACTTGAGGCCAAAGCATCACTTCATGCTTCACTATTCCATGGCCATTAAACAGTTGGGACCATTAAGGCAGTATTGGGCAATGCGATTTGAGGCCAAACATGTTTTTTTAAATATATCAGCCATGTAACATGCAATTTCAGAAACATTGCCAAAACCAATCATGCAATGTTACCATTCATGTCGAACTCTGTGTTGTCACACATTCCAGAGATTGGGCCAAGACATAACTCATTTCTTGCCACCGTTGAGGGCATAAAAGAAATGCAGGGTGACTTAGATGTCCCTCTTTTCAGTGAGGCCTATCTCCCAGCATGGTTAAAATATAAGGGCACTGAGTACAGATCAGGGATGATGGTACTCCTCTCCTGTGACTCTGAAGGTGATCCACAGTTTGAGTTGATTAGAACTGTGCTGGTGCTCAATGAAACCAAAAAATCACCCATAATTAAGCTGGTCATTCAAAAATGGCAGACAACAGGTTTTGAGAGGCATTTCTTTGCATACGCTATTGTCCCAGCCTCAAGCTTAATAGCTACAAACATTGACAACTTACTTGATCACCACCCACTGCATGCTGTCAAGTCATACAGAGAGAATGATGACAGACTGTTCATTTCTTTCTGCTACAGAATTTTTTTAAGTTGCTAAAACTGCCATTGCTGGTGTATATAGTTCTAATGGTTCTATTTTTTTGTTCTATTCTGGGTTAGAAATTACACCCCCCCTCCACACCCCTTGGTACAAATTCACAAAACGACACATGATGTAAAGAAGTAGAGATAAATAGTGGTACACAAGTAGAAGTCTACTATATCACCAGGATTTGACATAAGCAAATAAATGTTGTCATTGATATTTACTTCTTTATAATCTTTCCAGACTAATAGTTCTGTGGTAACAGCAGCCCTCAGACCACTGACTGAAGAGCCACAAAATGCTGGAGTTGATCTTCCACAGGAGGCAGCCGATGAGGAAACTGTGAATTCATTTCCACTTCTTTTTGAAGTAATGCCTCTGTTTGTAAGTCCCATTTTAACATCTGGTTGCTGATTATATTGTATAACAAGTTCCAAATCTACTAGCCATATAAAACCTCTGCACATGCAACCACACTGGCTTCCATTGGCCTACTGAGTCCAAGTTAAAATACTCCTGGCATTTAAGGCCCCACACAACCCCCACTGACCACTCCAACCAGGAAACCCTGTCTATCCACAACCATACACCTGCTGATTTTGATTTAGTTAAAAAATACTATTATTAGCCCTAATAAATGCATAAATGTAATGTATTTTTTGTGAATTCTCTATTTTCAAGGACATTAATCTGATAATATCAGCCATCTCAGAGGGCAGGGCAATTCTCGCCAACTTAGATCATACTGGTCAATTGATCTTTAAGGAGGGAAGATGCCTGGTGATAATTTTAGTTTCTCACTTAATGGAGAAATTTGGAGAAACATAAGTACATTTATGTCAATGACATTCTTTAATACCTAATTTTCAACTTGACATTTAATATGCAAATCACATTGTTAGTAGATGAACATTTTCTTTCCCCTTATCAATTTTTTTAGAATGTGTTGTTTTGTGTTGTACCTGTATGTACCTGTATTTTAAGTATGATATGGTAACAACTTGTGAAAATTATTGTTTGGCTACATCCCTGGCATTCTTTTTTTATTGTTATTTAACCGACCTTCAAACAACACAAAAATTGCACCTAGCAAATTCTTTGACCCAGACATTCCCATGTCTCAGGGATTCCTCTGACACTGGCAGGGTAAGAACCTTTTATTTTTTTAAATTTTAAATAATTCTTAAAATTGTTAATGAAATAGATATTTTTTATTAAATAGTTATTTTTATTATATTAAATAGTTATTAAATAGTCTCTCTCTTCCTCCCTAGATCAGTTGTCCACTGCATTATTTCCTCCTGAGAACAAGGTCACTGTCGCGTACCGTGAGGAGACTGGAGACAGGTGCAATATAGGAGGTTTTATTCCGTACTCTCCGACAAGAAAATAATGAATCATTCATAGGAACACAAGAACGTAGCAGCAACAGTAACAATACCCAACAAGGGGAAAACAGAAAACACCTAGTTATATACTCTTACAGGCAGTCATTAGCAATCTTGTAATCCCATGCACCTGGTGCGTAATGAGACCCATGAAGAACCTAGAGAACTATATACAAAAGGCTGCTACATAGAGAAGGCTAGAACTCCGGGGAAGCGGAGCGTGGACAGCGCCGGGGTGCTGAAGGCACAGACTCGAGGGAGGCAGACTGTGGACAGCAACGGGGTGCTGAAGGTGTTACAGTCACCCTGTAAAAGAACAGACACAATTTGTGATGTTAAAATAATATGCTACTAAAAGTTAATGCCAAATGTATTTACAATTCTATATTAAATTACACAATAAAGAACAGGGAAAAATAAGACCAGCGATATTATAGTATTGTTACAAAGATTTCTACTTGCCTGTATGTGTCTAATGTTGCTGCGTCAGACCAGTCACTGAGATCACAACGCACTGCTGTACCTTTCTGTTACCTGTTGAGAGAAACAAAAAAAACTTACCGAAAATAAGTAAGCCGTGTAACAACAAAATCCCAGACCGACCATCTCTGCCTGCCACAACTGAACAAGCGGGATCTTGTTGTAAAAAAACTAAACAAAACAATTTCTAAGAAGTGGCTATATAGTTTTTTTGTTTTGGATCAATTATTTTGTTATATTGACTAATCACTTGAATACTGGCATCTGCTGGATGACAATGAGATGCAATCCTTACTGTAACACTTGATTAGTCGAAATGTAAATAGGGTCATGGACCGGCTAATCATCCTCCTCACCTCTGCTAGGTGAATAAGACTTTCACCCACACGTCCATGGTAGTACACTACAATAACATGTCTCAAATGAATGCCTCCAGGGGAGATTCTCTATTTTCAAACTGTTGAGGATAATTTACTGTATTATTGACTGTCGGACCGTAGGCCAAGACAGGTTGACTGCGAAACCCTAACGTAAATGGTAACTTTTAAATGGATAAATAAAGCATGCTATTCTGTTTTTTGAAAATAAAAAGTAGAGAGGGCTATCATCTTTCATGTTCTTGCAAAACTGGTAATGTTTAATTGTGTTTGTGACATTGGCTCTCATTTATGAAATGTGCGTACAACCTAAAACAGGCGTACGACGGGCGTACGCCGATTCCTACGCAAAGCAAGGGATTTTTCAATTTGAACGTGATCGTAGGCTGCGATAAAATCTCACGTCTGGTCTGACTTTGTGTACGCAAATTATCTAGTGTGACTAGCGCTGTTCATGGTATAACCACATGGTTCAGTGAATTGTTGAACCAGCAGTCATTGATGAATGTGTCTGCATCACAACTACCCCATATTGCAAATTACATTTTCAGAATTCCGAATTAATTATATACAGCACATTGCTATTATTTGGTTTATTTTTCCCTTTCACTTCGGGGTGGCCTAGATTAGAACATGAGAGCAGAAATTAGGCAAACAACAATTTCAGTCAAATAATGATTACGAATTTATCAATCGCAAAAACTTTGATTCAATCAATGATCAGATCATATGATGCCAGGATGTTTGTTCTGAATATGGTAGCCCGGTGCCCGTGTTTCTTTATTTTTCTAAACTGCAGCATTGGAACGAGGAGGGC
Source organism: Umbra pygmaea (assembly GCA_016801145.1). Classification (NCBI taxonomy): domain Eukaryota; kingdom Metazoa; phylum Chordata; class Actinopteri; order Esociformes; family Umbridae; genus Umbra; species Umbra pygmaea. The sequence goes on along the minus strand of JACXGM010026050.1, from coordinate 6,620 downwards.
GCACTGCATGGCTGGAGTCATCTCCTCGGTGAGTTACGCCCTCATACAATTATTATAATAGTTCTACATAGTTCTTTGGTGAAACAGTTGGATGGGATTTCTCTTGGTGAAAAAGGTTATGCCCTGACTGAGTACCTAACACCGCTTGCAAATCCCGAAACAAGCAAGAGCGCAGGTTCAACAGTGCGCACACATGCACACGAACCACAGAGGAGTGATGTATAGGTTTGCTCAAGGGCAGGTGGCTCTGTCTTGGGTAAGCGGGGTGGGGTGTGGGACTGCTATACACACCAGAGCAGGCCTGCAACATAATTATTGCATGCGGGGTTCTCCACGATATCTTGCGCTGGAGAACGGTGCCATTCAATGAATATCAGTGGCCACAACAGCCAACATTGGGGGCTCTACGAAGCAGGCTTGTGCACAATTCTGAATTAAATTGAGAATGACTGAATTGAATTTGAATTGATGTCAAAAACAGGATCCAGAATTACAATTCGAATTTGAAGTAAAGGAAGCAGAATTGCAATTCAATACAAATTCAAAGAAATTCATATACACATTTTTAAGTGTTCAACAATGAAGCTTTACGGAACATGTCAAATATGATTGCATTATAAATTATATTAGTTTGAACTACTTGAACAGATTACATTAAAAGGATATATTTCCCCCCAGCAATAAATGTTAAAAGCTCTGATCACAGAACAAATAATTCAGTTTGATTTATTGTAATTTTAATTTTGTGGAACATGATGGAACATGACTCTATTTCCCAGAATGCTTTACTTTAACTAAGTATTTAAAATGGTTGCCAAACAATTTAAGGTGGACATTTGTTTAAAAGCTTCTTTTCTACACAACACTGGACTTTTTAAGTTTCAGAAGTCCCTTACAACTTCAGATTAAAAAAGTTCATAGATTTGACACCTTTAACAACAGTGACATGGAAAATAATGGCAGGCCTAAAAGGTCATCTGTACTAGTTCATTTTGAAGAACAAATTTCAACAAGAACACCTGGAAACCACAGTGCCATATGTAAGCACTGCAGAGCTACAGTCTGTGGCTCCATCAAGGCTACTTCAAATTTCAAAAGGCATCTACAAGTAAGTTAACAGACAGAGAGTCTATTTTGAAAAACATCTCTTGGTGGCATTATGCAACTGATATTTGATATCATTAGCGTTGGGGTCACTACTCAAGAATGTGTAATACACATTATTCAGTTTTAAAAATACCATGATGCATTACCTTACTTGTTATTCTCTATAAATAGTAACTCGTTACTCAACTCATTACATTACTGTAGTGCAACACAACAAGAGCCTGGCATATAGCTCATAAAGGGATTAAATCCACCTTTAACTCACAACACAACAGTAACAGTAATACTAATGTGTTACATTACTCGGTTACAACCAAAAATGATTATATTATGGCATTACTTTGTAAGGAGTAACCCACAACACTGGATATTATATGTTTTTAAAAGCACGCAAGCACACTTTTTTACTTATTGCTTATTGTAAATCAAGAAAACATGTATTGTCAATTGTGGAATTAATAGAAATATTTGTTGTCTTAAAGGGATATACATTGAGGTATTCTTTTCCTACAGAAGAAACATCAGGAAATCTTGATGGACTGTGATACCAGAGGTTACACAATCCAGCCAAACCAGAATGAAGATCATGGTAATCCTTCTGAAACAGCCAGTTCCAGCTCTAAGTGGTCACCAACTAATAGACAACAAGTTGCTCTAACAGACAGCATTGGTGCATATATTGCAAATGGTCTCCTCCCTCTCTGTACGGTTGAAAATAAGGATTTCATTAATATTTTGCATTTGGCCCAACCCTCCTTCACAATGCCCTCCCAAAGAGTTCTCAGCCAGGACCTTATCCCTCAGCGCTCAGCTACTGTAAAATCACATCTGATTAATCTGATGGAAAAAAACTGAGCATATTTGCCTGACGCTAGATCTTTGGTCAAACTGATCAATGAAGTCACTTTTGTGGATTGACTGGCCATTTCATTATATATTTCATGTTGCAGAGTGTAATGCTGAGCTGTCAGAGTTTTAAAGGGAAGCATACAGCTGAAAACATTTGTAGAATTTATGAGGATGTTCTTCAAAATTACAATATTCAGAACTAAGTGTCATTCATTGTGACTGATAATGCCTCCAACATGATAAAGGCATTCACCCTCTTCCCACCAATGCATGTTGTTGAAAGTGAAGACGGCGTGCAGGATGAGACATCTGGTTTTGAAGTGGTGGATGTTGAAGAGGAGATGGTCTACTTCCCACCAGAGAGAAGCTCATGCTTTGTCCACACTCTTCAGCTTGTAGTTCGTGATGCCATGGATGATGCTGGCTCCATAAAAAACTTATTGGGCAAAGTCCAAAAACTGGTTTCTTTGAGTCATAAGTCCACACTGGCTACTGATGCCCTAAAGGGGGGGCACAAACTTCAGCCTGCAAATGCCACTCGCTGAGGTCTGTTCTCAATGTTCCAAATGATGTACTTGCTGAGCTCCATTGCCCCATCCAGTTGACATCATATGAGCTGAAAATAATCCAGGAGCTTTGTGAGGTATTGGAACACTTTGAGGAGGCTACAGATAGATGCCAGGCTGAGAACATAGTAACCTCCAGCTTCATCATCCCTTGTGTCAGGGGCTTAAGGCATGCGATCAAAAACATGAAGATGACCGGTAATATAAAGTTTGTGTCAACTCTACAATCCTCACTTGAGAGCCGTTTAACAAAATTTGAAGACATGGAATGCTTCCAGGTGGCTGCAACGCTCAACACAAGGTTTAAGTTGGACTGGTGTATTGGTGAAGAGCAGATAATAATCAAAAACCTCCTCACTGCAAAAGTTGAGTCTGCCTCCTCAAAAGGGAAAGCAACCATGAATGGCAGTGCTCACACAAAGAAACGCACAAAACTGTTTTCCTACATGGAAAGTGAATCATCTGCCATGCCAGCTGACACAGCCCCACATGAGGTCCCTGTGTACTTGAGTACCCCTTGTCTTACAGAGGATACAGACCCTTTGGTCTATTGGAGAGAAAATCAAAGCCGTTTTCCTGCCCTAGCTCAACTTGCATGTAAATATCTTGTGATAACAGCTTCCTCTGCACCTGTTGAGAGAATCTTTAGTGTTGCAGGAAAGATATTCAGACCAGAACGGTGCAGACTCAATGATAAAACATTTGAGCTCTTGAGAATGAGATGCAACAGTGTTGCTCACTGAGTTTTGCATTGGAATAAATGATAACTGCATTTACAACAACTTTGTGTTTGTGTGATTACTTTAAAATGAAAATTACATTGGAACAAAACTAAATAATCAACATTGAGTGGATAATTTATTTCAAGAATGTGATCATTATCTATATTTTAGAATAAAATGTATACAGGGTTGAGGAGTGACTAGTTGCGTGTAATGAAATTATGTTAGTAATACAACTATATACAATTATATTGATTTTGTAATTTAATGAGGTAAAATGTGTCATTCAATTGGTTACTAATCAAATTAAAATGAAATTGCTTTGCATTGATAAAGTAATCCAAACAAAGTAATCCAAACCACATGTGTAATGGGTAACTTATAAAAGTAAGTAATTACATTTCCAAAGTAACCTTCCTACCACTGAATGCATGCGAGACTCAACACATTCTTTCTGTTGTGTGACTGTGTGGAATTTCTTTGAATTGCTATGAATTTAATTCCACTTCCTGCCATTCCAATTCCAATTCAACTTCCTGTGGGATGGAGTCAATTCAATTCAAATTCCAATTCATGAATTGAATAGAGGCCAATTCTGAAATTCTGAATTTTGCACAAGGAGACGGGATCTTATTCGGAGCTTCTAATATAGTAAGTGCTATATTGGGTAAGAAAGCTACTTAAATACAACGTGGAATGTTTAGTGAAAATAATTCATTTATTTAAAATACACTTCAGGTTCTCGTTAATCGTTTTCAATTATTATAGCAGTAACCTCAGTCAACACCACATTTTCCTTTATCAATCGACGCCTGATTTTAAGCTTCCAAATAAAACCAAGCCGTTGGCCTGCACCTGAGCATCTTTATTTTATCTCAGAGAAAATCATTTTCTTTGCTGGATTTTGCTTATCCATGTCGTAAATTCTAAGGGCGAGGCCTCTAATCTGTGCATATTTGTGGGCGTGATATTTAAATTCCGATTGTTTTCAACCGTCTGAGTTATCAACAGCCGCTCATTTGTACACTGGAATTGGAGTGATACAAATGTTTTGTAAATCACACGTGAGTCTCGTTGTAAGATGATTTCTGCACTCAGATCTACACTGGTTTCTAAGCATGTTTGATAAATGAGGGCCAATGTGTGTATGTGATTTCAAAATACCTTGAGTCTGCAAAACCTTCATTATTACAAGATAAGGAAGTTATCATACTCTAGATTACTGGCTATCAGTATGTGAGTGGAGTTGAGCATTTGGAAATCCTGCTCCTCGCTCACTGAGCAGTTGTTGCGATCCACTCCACCGCTCTGCACCTTTTCCAACCGCTCACATGAAAAAAATGACACTCCAAATTAACTACAATCATTTTTATCAGAATATTAACCAGTAGCGGAGTGGCAATCGGGAGAGTCGGGACTTTTCCCGGTGGAGCCGCAGGTGTTTCGAGGCCTTGAGGGCTGGTTGTACATTGCATGTTCTCAACACCATCACTTAGTGTGCGGCCGCTGCCCGCTGGTCAAACTGTGCAGCCTCTGCTCAGGTACAGCGAGCCGCAGCCTCCTATTTCAATACAAACTCTAAAGGCACTAACGAAGTGCAGGTCACAACCATGTATAAGATTTTCAGAAATATAGGGGGATCAGTGAGCGGCCCCTCCCCAAATGGCATAGCCCTGACGTAAAGCCATCGAACTCCTCTTTTTTTCCTCATCAGGTTTGGAAGTCTATCGGTAACGTGAGCGTGTGAGTGAGTCTAATGATAGAAAGCCAAAAAGAAAAGCGAAATGTGGTAATAATGTTTAAAAAAAAATTCTAAGTGCCGCAACCTTTTTGCCAACGTAGAATCACTAAATGTGTTCTCCCAGCACGTGATTAATTAACCTCCAAAAGCGCGTTCAGAAGTCTGTTCTTCTGAGTGCGCGCGACAGTAGAGGCGCAGCAGACAAGGTGATAGACAAAGATAACTTATAACGTCCATATTTGCTACTATATTAGCTAACTCTAAAACAAAGCAGACTCTTGGAACTTAGTTTTCAAAATGGTAAGGAAAATAGTTGCTAATATTTAAGTCAAGCTACAGTATCTAGCTTAACATTTTCAGCAGATGGCTAGCCAGCATGCAAGAGCTCTGGTTATGTACTGTATTGCAAAGTAAGTGTATTAACTAGCTAAATGTGTAGCTCTCATAGTAGCTCACTTTATTTATTTAATAAGAGAATGCAAGAAGTGCAGTGCACACATGGTAAGCCCTCACTCATACAATTATAAACTTTGCTTTACAGAGAATAATGAGAATAACAGGGATACAAAACAAAATTATGCTGAGACAGGCTGCAATACTGGAAGACCAAGAGAGGAGACCTTTCTGACAGGGCTGAGCTAGGCAGAAGCTATACTGTAATACATGACACATGACATAATAGCCTAGTGAAGTAAAAGTAAAATCTCCTCAGAAATCTGTACTTTGATAAAGGGCCTCTATTAACATTTCAATCAATTATTAGGCTAATTGATCATTATTATAACATCATATTTAATGTAAGGCACTAGCTACCCTTTACCGATATAAAACTATTTGTTAAGCAAAACGCCAATGCAATGCTCAGGAATTTATTGCTGACTTAGGGTTGGCTTGTAAGTGTTGTGTCATTTTGTATACAGTTCTATAAGTGGTCCTCTGTCTCTCTCTAAATAAAAGAATGAAACATGTACAGTAGGAAACTACACATTGAAAGTGGGTACACTATTTGCAGTTACAATTTACCCCCATTAAATAATGGGCTGGTGACCCATAAAACTCCCGGGCTGAAAATGTGTCCCACTCCGCCCCTGATATTAACTATACCCTTCCAATATGTGACCATGTATGAATGTTCATGGTAAACAGTGCAAGGTCAATGGCAATCTTTTTTTCATAAGGAACTTTTTTTTAACTTTGTTAACATTTTAATTTAGCTTCACTTTAATGTAATACAATGAAAATGAACAGTGTTTCAATTGCTCGTTTTATAAATCAGTCTAACCAATAGGTATACGCACCTTTTATTTTTTTATTTTATTTACCCTTAATTTAACCAGGTGGGCACGTTGAGAACAATTTTTCATTTAAAACGGCGACCTGGCCAAGATAAAGCAAAAAGGTGCAAGTACAGGCAGTGTTACACATACAAATACACAAGAATTACACAAAGGGTACGGTGAGAATAAAGATAAAAAATACAGTCAGAATTGAACGAGGTAGATGTAAGTACATTTACAATTAGTGCAAAGAAATCAGAGATTCAGAGGTAGATTGAATTATTATACAAGTTGGCAGGCAAATACAATGAATAAGTTAACACTAGTATGACTGTGCAAATGGTAACAGTGCAAATAA
>JACXGM010026049.1:0-15038 GCA_016801145.1 Umbra pygmaea | reverse complement strand
AGAAGCTGTTACGCAGTCTGGTTGTTCTTGACAGAATGCTTCTGAACTAGTGGTGTCTGGTGGACCTGAGTGATTTACTTTAGTAGTTTCAATGTAAGTAGCTTGTTGTCAATTCATTGTAACTAACTCGGTTTTCAAACTATGGCGGTATTTAGACACTTTATTTAGAAGGGTTGTAGAGGAGAATTGACCCCCTCACTCTACTGGAGAGACTGGTTGTATGTGCTTGAGCCAAGAGCTTTACCCCTCGACCACAGGTTCGGCAAGGTGACACTGAATTTTGTGGACTATTTCATTTACAAGCAGTCTTGAAATCACATTGTTAGTCTCCATTTTCTTATATTATTCAGCCATAATTCCCTGCCCTGAAATGTGCTGCCATGAAAATGTGAATAATAAAAAGTTGCAATAATTACTGTTTATTAAACATTGTTCTGAGTAACCTCAGTGTGTCAGAATAACCTAAAAAGAAACCTATTAGTTTAGCAAATAAAAAATTAGCCACATTTTAAAAATTATGTTCCCTGTGTTTATGACAAAATGACAACATAAGCATGTTAACCAAAATAAGTCTCACTATATCCTGGTATTGTAGATTTTTAGTGCTTGCTTAGAACACAATCCAAACACAATGCTTAATTTTACCAACCCATTGTAGAGTACTGAACACATACTGAAACAACAACTACATGAAAAGAGAATAGAGAATGGTATCTTCTTGAAAATTCTTTCCTTTCTGGGATAGCAATTGTCTGCTCTTTAACTGTGATTTACATTCTTATGCAAATTGTTGGATAAGCAATTTCATTTTGATCTATCAAATAAATGAAGGACACAATAATATTTCAGTAGTGAAATGAGGTTCATTGGATAAACAGAAAATGTGCAATATGCATCAAAACGAAATTAGACAGGTGCATAAACAAACTCTGTTTGTGGCATGTATGCAGAAAAGGCTTCTTCCACATCACTCTCCCATACAGCTTCTCCTTGTGCGAAGTGCACTGAATTGTTGAACAATGCACAGTGACACCATCTGCAGCAAGATTATGTTGTAGGTCTTTGTAGGTGCTCTGTGGGCTGTTTTTGACCGTTCTCACCATCCTTCACCTTTGCCTCTAATATTTTACTTGGCCTGCCACTTCTGGCCTTAACAAGAACTGTGCCTGTGGTCTTTCATTTTCTCACTATGTTCCTCAGAGTGGACATTTTGACAGCTTAAATCTCTGTGATAGCTTTTTGTTGCCTTCCCCTAAACCATACTGTGGAACAATCCTTGTTTTCAGGTCATTTGAGAGTTGTTTTGAGGCCCCGATATCGCCAATCGTCAGAGGAGAGTCAAAGAGAACAAGCCACCTTAAATACCTTTTCTCATGATTGGATGCACCTTTCTATGCAGTTCAAGGCTTAATGATCTCACCAAACCAATTGTGTTTTCCAATGAATCAGTGCTAGGTAGTTACAGGTATTCAAATCAACAAAATGGCAAGGGTGCCCAAATTTATTCACCTGTCTAATTTTATTTTGATGCATATTGTTTTGTTAATCCAATGAACTTCATTTCATTACTGAAATATTACTGTGTCCTTCAGTTATTTGATAGATCAAAATGAAATTGCTGATTCAAACACCCAATTATTTATATATAAAATCATAGAAATTGTCAGGGATGCCTAAACTTTTGCATACGACTGTATGTGCTCTAAAGCGGTCAATAACCCCCTTACTGCCCCTCTCTCTTTTTCTCAATTTCTCTTTATGTCTCTTCCACTTTCTCTCTCATATTGCTTGTCTCTCTTTCTCTCCTTCTCTTTGGTTCTCTCTCTCTGGCACTTTCTCTCTCTGGCTCTCCCGCTCTATTTCTCTCTCTGGCTCTCTCTAGGTTCTCAGCAGTTCAGTAAGTACACTGGCTACAGTGACAGCTTTGAGTGGATGGGTCCTCACACAGATAGCACTTCTAGGTGAGAGCAACACAGACACACATGCAACCAACTTCTTTTTGTAAATGAGTTCAATACATTTTTATTTGAATTAGGAGCGGCATGCAGGGGGGGTTGTTTGGAATGTATCACTTGTATTGTTTTCTCATTAATTAAATTCAAAATAGAAAAAAATCTTTTTTGTATTTTTTTTCTTATATAAATAGGTATTCACTGCCATTTGAATTGAACCTGCGAAGTTTCGATTGCATTCCAAGATTTTTGTTTCCAGACATAAAAACATGAAGGAAATTTGTAATTATTATCGACAACCCATAACACAATCTTAGAATATTTATCATCATAATTATAGATATGTTTTAGAAATAGCTAAACCATTTGACTTTAAATGGGTACTGTGTAGAATTTTCCAAAATGAAAACAGAACTACTTTCTCTTTCAGTGGCCAGGTTACAAAAGCAATAGAACATGTTTTTCATGATATAAAAAAATCTGACAACCGGTAACTGGTCACTTGAAAGAGACAGTTCCGTTAGTACAGCTTGCATTCTACACATAGAACTTTTAATGAAATTGTACTTATTTTAAATAATGTTCAATTAAAATCATATTTCCTGTAGGGGGTGGCCAATTTAAATACAATTCCTATTTATGAATTAAATTCAAATTAAACAGCAGTTCTAAACTCAGTTCTCAATTTATTGCAGCGCACACCCTCAAACATACCTGGTTTCTTTGTCTGTACGTGGTTTCTTTGTATGTTCCTGGTTTCTTTGTCTGTACCTGGTTTCTTTGTCTGTCTACAGTGATGAGTGGAAAAGAAAACACAGGCAGATAGTGGCCATTGATGCTCTTTACTTCAGACACCAGAGTGAGCAGTACAACATGAGACAGATCACCAGGGAACTGAACAAGGTGAGAGTGCTTGAAGAGAAACATCCAACAACCTACACGATATAACCAAAGTATGTGGACACACCTACTAATGGTGGATGAGGTTCTGGGGCTGTTGTTCAGGGTTTGGGCTAGGCCCCTTAGTTCCAGTGAACGATCTTCTTAATGCTACACGATACAAAGCCATTTTAGACAATTGGGTGCTTCCACCTTTGTGGCAGTTTGGGGAATGCCATTTCCTGTTCCAGGATGACTGTGACCCTGTGCACAAAGCGGGGTCCAGGCGGAATTTGAATCACCTGCACAAAGCCCTGACGTCAACCCCATTGAACACCTTTGGGATGAATTGGAACAGCAATTGCTTGGCAGATCTTCTCTTCTGACATCAGTACCTGACCTCACAAATGCTCTTTTGGTTGAAAAGGCACAAATTCCTACACACACACTCAAATGTTGTGTAAAGCCTTCCCAGAAGAGTGTCGATATTTTTATTTATTTATTTTAGGGACAATGCACATTAGTCAACACCGTAGGGAAACTTCAATAGTAGTAGATAGATAGTTAACGTCGTGTCAGATGTGAAAGGAATTAGAACTTCCTAGCATCTTGAATTTTTTAGTGATTCAACCAGAAGAATCACTGATCATTAACATTGGGTGGTCCTGAAAACACAGCATGAGATGATCAAAGATCGGCAAGCGCTAGCCTTACAATCAGTGCATTTATAGGAACATATTAATGCCCATGGTTTTGGAATGCGATGTACAAAAAACTCATATGGGTGTGATGGTCAGCCATCCACATACATTTAACTATATAGTGTATCAAGGCTAAATGCTCCAGACAATCAGGTTTGCATTGTTTCTGTTATCTTTAACCAGTAGATCCACTGGCTGTATAAGCTATTGCTTCACCACTTGTCTAACGCCCCCCCCGTTCAAGTAATCACAGATCTGAGACCACAATGATCAAATCCAGTGTGCCAGCTAAAATGCCTGGAGCACAATCAGGGCCCTCAGATTTTTGGGCCAAGTGGATTTTCTATTTAATATCAGTATTTGTGGGCACATGTTTCCGTGTGTTGTGCACACTGTGCCCCCTGAGCAGAATCCTCCATGGTAGTACCGGTAGTTACTGACGAGGCTTTAACAGACCTGTCTTATTTCACCAAACTGTAGCACTTTCTCATGTCTCTTTTTTTTGCTTAAAATGTGCAAACTGGCTCATCCACTGTAGGCTACTGCATACAGTCATACTGTTTTAGTAATTCTAGTTAGTCAGACTTACAGTAAGCCATAATCCCCCTTAGGTAGAACCCCGACCCTGGAAGGACAAAATACTTCTGGTTTCCATCTTCTGGCTGATAAAGTTTTTTACTAGTTAAAAGCGAAACATGTTACAGCCCTTTGGACATGAGTTGAATAGTCCTGATTTATCCAATGCACCGTTATTAAAATGAATCCCTGTTTTGCTCCCTGAAGAAATGAAAGTGTGTGCCACCATCTTGTCTATTTCTAATCATCTATGAATGAGACAGGCCACACAGATTTGCTGTTCGTCACTATGACCTTCACCAATGTTAGTCATTTTTAATTGCCCTTGTTGTGTCCTTAGGCGTACTGTGGCTTTAAGCCGAATGACAGTATTCCCCCTGATTACATCCCTGCCATCGCCACGGGCAACTGGGGCTGTGGGGCCTTCAATGGAGACCCTCAACTGAAAGGTATGGCTAATGGCTAACCCTTTATACATTTTACCACAACTTTACTCACATATTTTTTGTTCTAGCAAATTCTCTGGGAAGTTCATCATCAGAACTTGATCCTACCAGGTTGTTCAGTTTCTTCTCACACTGCTCACTCTAATGGGGACTTTGCTGGAACCCACAGTCTTGGAGAACGCATCGCCACCTAACGACATAATTGAATCCAACCCTAACTTTGAACCTGTCACGTTACAGCCCAAAAACTGAGGGATATAATCTTAAAGGGATATTCCATACAGGCTGCGTGTGTGTTTAGCAGTCAGCTTACAAGTTAACAAGTGAACTTTCCTCAGGAAGAAGCAGTGTCCTCATATCTGCTGTTTTTAATAAGAGTATTTAATCATAAATATCTAAATTAATGTTTCTATCCATCCAAATCACATACAAACTGAAAGAAACATAATTAATCATTCGTTTTTATATTTTTTTCCCTGTTTTTCTTCCCTCCCAATTGTTTATTGCCAATATCCCCACTAACCCTGCCTTGTTGGCTGCTCTTCAACCCCTTGGACAGATGCGGGATGGCGAGGGGCACACACATGGTTCATCCAACCACATGTTGCCGAGTTGTCAAATCTCTTCGCACTCCTCATTCAACACGAAAGCCTTTAGTCAGTTCATGCACGGAATGGTTAAGTTTACCGACTATACCTTCGTGATTGAATTTACAGGCGCCCGATCTGCACACGGGGTCGCTGGAGAGCAATGTGGCAGGATAGATAATCTTGAGTTAAGGTTAGATGAGGTTCCGAGTGTAACAGAGTTAAGAATGTACGTAAACTCACTCCACAGCAAGCTTGAATTGTCGCCGAAGAGTTATACAATTGGTACCTTTTGTATAGCTCACTCGGTTGGTACGTTGCAAGCAGGGCTGTGTAGAGTGTTGCGAAGCAGGGTACGTTCGGAGCCGTTACACACCCGTCACACTGGTGCCGTGACCCGGATCAGCTAGTTGGGCTCAGCTCAACGCCGGGGGTAGCTCGCTGTTGAGCGAGTTCAGAAGGGGTGAGTGTAACCGGCAATTTCCACCAACTGCGGAACGGCTGCGGATCCGCTCCGGAACTGCGGCGGAGTCAGAAAGTTTCCATTAAAGTCAATGTTTGTATTTTCACTGACTGCGGAACGACTGCGTTCCGACTCCGTCCCAGCTCTGGCGATCCGTAGCCCTGCGGAGCATATACGCAGAGCTTCTATTTCTGCCGGATGCCGGAGAGCTCTGCAGCAATTCAGTACAGTATATATGCTGTTATATCGCGCGATCATACATGAATTTGCGAGGGTCCTTGTATAGTCACTGTCAGCCGTTCTGCAACCAATACGGACCTGGTGGGTATTAAATGATGGAGGAGCACGGAGTCGACACGCAGCGGAGCCGATCTGCAGCCGTTCCGCAGTTGGTAGAAATCCCGGGTAACTGAGTTAAGAACATACGTAAACTCACTCCACAGCAAGCTTGAAATGTCGCCAAAGAGTTATACAATTGGTACCTTTTGTATAGCTCACTTGGTTGGTATGTTGCAAGCAGGGCTGTGTAGACTGTTGCGAAGCAGATTGGCGCAGGTTCGAGCCCGGTATGGGGCAAGGCGAACTGCCGTGCGGGCTGCTAGCAGGGTACATTCGGAGCTGTTACACACCCGTCACACGAGTAAAGACAGAGAAGCCATAGTCGGTCTCGAACCATTGACTACCATGATGTAGACAGGACAGAAATATATATTTTATTTGTATTGTTTACAATTAGAAATACAACAATGTTTAACCAAATTTTAACAAAAAAATACTTTAGAGAATTTAACATGGAAGGGAATGAAGTACCCCATGCTTAGAAACCTACTGAGGGGCTTAGTGAAGTGAAACCCCACCTCGCTGTGTGTATCTATTGATTCTTTTGTATTTTTGCTGCAAGATCATTTGTAGATTAGTCAGTCTGCAGTCATTTTATCCTCTCACATGGCCTGTGGGTCTACAACTGAAAGCGACATTTTCTGACCGGTCATTTTACTGTTTCCAGCTCTGATACAGCTGATGGCAGCAGCCAAGGTCAAGAGGGGTGTGGCCTTCTTCACCTTCAACAACACCAGGCTGGAAAATGATCTGAGGAAAATGCACCACCTACTGGTCACACTGAAAACTTCAGTGGGTGAGTTAACAGTGCACGCGCAGGCAGTAGGTAGGTATATTCATAGCTGGATCACTGGATATAATGTCTGACTTTGCCCATTGGTTTATGAATATCTGATTTGGGGCATCGAATTTGCCGATACGGGCGCAAACATCTTGGTTACGGATGTGGCGATTTTAGACGAGAGGGAGTAGTAATCTAGCTAGCTAACTGATATTAATTGGGATGCTAACGAAAAACAATATTAAAACAAAATGTTATGTTGTTTACTGGAAAAACTGAACTGCCAACTCCTTTGACTGTCTTGTCGTACAACCGAACGCCATAGCCACGCCGTAAACGCCCCTTTGCTTTATCGCCAATTCTAAAATCAACAAGACCATCAATCAAAAAATTAACATCAATATTGCTGAAGGCTGAAATCTAGCAAATGAGACCATATACTCATTATGAAAATGTTTACTGAGGTAAAAAATCAAGGAGAAGTGTCTCTCATTTTCATAGACTATTACAGAAACCAAGCTCTTTTGCAACCAGGCGTAACGCCCCCAGCTGGAATTCAGATAGAATGCAGGTTTAAGGCACTTCCTTATTTGCATCAATTTGCTATACCGGATGCTCACCCTGTGGGTAGGCTATAATACATCTTAAACTTTTAGCATAATGTACATGTTAGTCTTCAGGTTATCTAAAGGTCCCTCGTTGTTGTAAATATATTCAAACGTCAACTCATCTGAGTGACTAACATTTTAATGATTTGAATCCTGTCCTTTTTCTAAGGTAATCTGTACAATTTGCTCGGTGATTACTGTGATGTTATGAGGAAGAATAGCACACGTGAGGAACTATTTACGTGGATGGAGAAAAGACTTGAACAGAGGAGTCAACTGTGAGGAAAACGTGCAAGGAGGTTCCTGTCCTTCCTATTAAGAAGCATGTGCTGCTTCATGAAATCATCGGTAAATGAAGAACCATTGATGATTAAAAATGCAGGAGTCCACCATTTTGTCCACTGGTTGTACGATTGGCAGTATTGAGCTAAAAAGGGTCCTTGAAAATTGTATGCCATGTCATGTATTTGTGCTCTATTTCATGATTTATGCCCCATGTCATCAAAACCTCACAACTGCGGTATGACAGTGATTGTACCTATAGTTTATGCCCATATAAACAACATATTACCCATTCATGTCAAAATGGGAGGTTTAAAACATTTTGTTAACTTTAAATTCCAGACTGCATCTTTAATGTCTTTGACTTTTCAGTCAATCACTGTTACAAAATCAAGCAGATGTTATTCAGGTATATCCTAAAAACTAGATAAAATGCTCATAACATGGTTGTCTCGCTTAATAGAGACCTTGTATAAAATAAATTGCAATAGAATGTAATCTGGCATAAGACATTACAAAAACAAAAGCAAAGATGTCATGAAAACCAGGCATCCTGGTTTCATATGTAATCGCTTGATGATAGATCACTAACAATGTACTTAAAAGCTGGACACTGTAAATACTGTACATGCAGCGCACTGTAAAATGATAAAGAATAAATTCCTTTTTATAATCCAACATATCCATTCTATGTTAAAGGGTAAAAGGTATGTTGTGGCTGTCATATAATAATACACTGGGTGATCTCAGCCATTTTTTATTCTGAATTCATTCATGAATGTGTCTCTACAACTACTGTACATGAAGTGTGATGACATCAACACGCGTGTAGTCCTGGTAATCAACAGATGAGTGAGCCTACAGAGAGCATGTAAATATCACCAAGCTAGCTAAGGCTAGAACCATTCAGATTAAGAGGGAGGCAAGAGTTTTAGAATACATGTTATTATTCTTAATCAGCCTCATCTTACAAACACAATATTATTAGCTATCATGGACAATTTCTTGTTTTTATTGAGTGATTACATGATGAAAGAACAAATATAGAACAGTATATGAAAAATAAATAAACCCTTTACTTACAGACAACCCTGTCAGACCAGGAGGCATTTTCATAATTAATAAGTTACTAGAGTTAAAACAGTGTTTTAAATAACTATACTACTAATTTCTCATCAAGTAAGCAGTTTGTTTACGTTTGGCACAGGAAATTGAGGGGAGCAGAGAAGAAAGTAGAGGGGGAATAAAGAGTACTGTGAGTAGGGTAAATGAAAGAGGTAGAACAACTGGGAAACAGAAGATACACAATGAGGAAGAAGAGATGGAGAATGAAAAAAGATTGGAAGATATTTTTTATTGATGAATACATTCCTTGTAAAAGGGATACTTTTTTTTTGCCAAGACTGCATCATGTGAGAGTGGACATTGTCAATCAGTGTGCGTATTGAGGTATCGAGTTGTTCATGGCAGAAAGTTTCAGTTTGTAGTGAAAGGTCTAGATTTATTCAGATGAAGCATTAAACTCTGATGGCCAAGGTTTGGAGTTAATATTTAAGATGAGTTTGTGGTCATTCTCGTGATGCCACGCCGGTCTGATTAACCTCAGCAGTTCGGAACAAAAAGTGGATCTTCTATATGAATAATGACAATTCAATGCAATAAGGATTTATATCCACCTTATAAATCTGTGTTTGTACTAGTAAAGTAGACTGCATGGTGTTTCTGTTAGTACAGTTTTAGGTATAACTCTGGGAACAACTTGAGAATGTGACAGCTGTACTGCTTTTCCATCTCCAACTATTGAATATCTGATAGAATCTAGCCCTTAGTCTTGATATGAAAAATATAGAAACAAAATACTGTTTTATTGTAGGTCTGCTAAGACAATTCATTGTCAGTTAAGTGATTGGGATAGGTCAAAGGGGTTAGGGTTAGGTATGTTTGCTAAGGCTATCTGGCTTGTGTGAAGTGGTAAGAGTATGTTTACCTGTAAACCTGACTAAAATGTGGTACTGTATAGCTTCAGCAGGTTAGATCAATATAGTGGGTAGGGTGTGGATGCTACGGCGTTGCAGTGTGTTAAGACTGTCCAATGAAAGCCTCCAGGTTGAAAGCTGTATCCAGGAAGCGTTTTAACTCCAAAATGTGAGCTGCTTTGTTCCCCGTAGCTGGAGCTGCAGCTGGCACACGACCTGCATACCTACAAACACACAACCACGGACACAAACACCAAAAAACAGACGCAGACAAACGCATACATACACAAACACAAACAGAAGAAAACGAGCACAAGGCTGATTACTCAAAACATCAGCTGTCTTCCAAAAATGTCAGCAAATGAATAAAAAACCAGTGGGTCGCACCAAACAGGGCGTGTGCCGTTGACGGTGGTGCGGAGTCGTGGCTTGACGTAGTCATAGTAACCCTGGTTCTTGTGTTCTTCCTGACACCAGACCAGGTCAGCGTTCGGATAGCGATCCATCTCCACCTTCGCTTGGTCAAATGGGAACGGAGAGAGCTGAAGGAGCGAGAACAGAGAGAGTGAGGAAGAGGAAGAAGAGAGCAAAAGAGAGAGGAGAACAAGGAAGAATGGAGGTAGATGGAGGTAACAAAAGGTGTGTGTGTCGTGTGTGTACCTGCTCTATGCGTGCGATGGCCACAGTATCATCCATTCCTCTGTTGCTGCGTTCTCTGGTCAGTTCATAATAGACCTTGCCTGTACAAAAGAGAACCCTCCTCACCCCCCCTGGATTCTCACACACTGGACCGCTGTCTGGGATCATACGCTGGAACTCAGTACCTGAAGCAGGACACAAACATTCATGTCAATCATATTTACACCAGTTGCCAGTTGTTTATACCCAACCTAAAACCCCAATGAGCAAGCAAAAACAAAAACAACTTGATCTGCAATGCCTGGGAACAAAGGAAGAAACCTGGAGAGGAGTCAGATTCAGAAAGGTGGGTTAGTCTTCTGGCTTTGCCGGGTGGAAATTATAAATGTTCATCAAAATTTCTGCCCGCACACACCATCCCCATTCTTCCCTAAGCTTGCGCTCTATCACCTTGTAGCAGGTCGTCGAAGCTGGACTTGGCCTCTGGGTGGCGCAGAAGAGACTTGGGGGTGAAGATTATCAGCTGGAGGAGAGAGGAAAAAGAGTAACAGGAGTGGTGAGCTGAAATTGCACACCGGATTCAATTTGTCAAAGGTGTAATGTGTAGTTGACTAATTAAATCAGTGTCATTTCAGGGTGAAAATAAAAACATGGCCTGTTTGGGGGTCCCCAAGGATAGGTTTGGGAACCACTGCGTTAAACACCTGAGGTTTAGGGATTGTGTCACTCACAGGCTTCCTGAATGGTAGTAGTATCTGTCTGCGGAGGACGTGGAAGTAGTTAGCTGGAGTAGAGCAGTTCACTATGATCCAGTTACAGTCATACAACTGACGCACCGCAAACTCCTCAGCAGGGAATTTCTTTTGATGACAGAAGGTTTTAGTTATAACCACACAGGAATCCAAACAAATTAACTTTTTTTCACAATAGAGACTGGTTATATGAAGTGAGGGAATTTTTTTATGATTCCCTGCTGATTTTGTACAGTGCCTTGCGAAAGTATTCAGCCCCCTTGAACCTTTCGACCTTTTGCCACATTTCAGGCTTCAAACATAAAGATATAAAACTGTAATATTTTGTGAAGAAGCAACAACAAGTGGGACACAATCATGAAGTGGAACAAATTTATTGGATATTTTAAACTTTTTTAACAAATAAAAAACTGACAAATTCGGCGAGCAAAATTATTCAGCCCCTTTACTTTCAGTGCAGCAAACTCTCTCTAGAAGTTCAGTGAGGATCTCTGAATGATCCAATGTTGACCTAAATGACTGATGATGATAAATAGAATCCACCTGTGTGTAATCAAGTCTCTGTATAAATGCACCTGCTCTCTGATAGTCTCAGAGGTCCGTTGAAAGCACCAGAGAGCATCATGAAGAACAAGGAACACACCAGGCAGGTCCGAGATACTGTTGTGGAGAAGTTCAAAGCCGGATTTGGATACAAAAAGATTTCCTAAGCTTTAAACATCCCAAGGAGCACTGTGCAAGCGATAATATTGAAATGGAAGGAGTATCAGACCACTGCAAATCTACCAAGACCCGGCCGTCCCTCTAAACTTTCAGCTCATACAAGAAGAAGACTGATCAGAGATGCAGCCAAGAGGTCCATGATCACTCTGGATGAACTGCAGAGATCTACAGCTGAGGTGGGCGAGTCTGTCCATAGGACAACAATCAGTCGTATACTGCACACATCTGGCCTTTATGGAAGAATGGCAAGAAGAAAGCCATTTTTTAAAGATATCCATAAAAAGTGTTGTTTAAAGTTTTCCACAAGCCACCTGGGAGACACACCAAACATGTGGAATAAGGTGCTCTGGTCAGATGAAACCAAAATCGAACTTTTTGGCAACAATGCAAAACGTTATGTTTGGCGTAAAAGCAACACAGCTCATCACCCTGAACACACCATCCCCACTGAGTGGCAGCATCATGGTTTGGGCCTGCATTTCTTCAGCAGGGACAGGGAAGATGGCTAAAATGGATGGGAAGATAGATGGAGCCAAATACAGAACCATTCTGGAAGAAAACCTGATGGAGTCTGCAAAAGACCTGAGACTGGGACGAAGATTTGTCTTCCAACAAGACAATGATCCAACACATAAAGCAAAATCTACAATAGAATGGTTCACAAATAAACATATCCAGGTGTTAGAATGGCCAAGTCAAAGTCCAGACCTGAATCCAATCGAGAATCTGTGGAAAGAACTGAAAAATGCTGTTCACAAACGCTCTCCATCAAACCTCACTGAGCTCGAGCTGTTTTGCAAGGAGGAATGGGCAAAACTTTCAGTCTCTCGATGTGCAAAACTGATAGAGACATACCTTCAAGCGACTTACAGCTGTAATCGCAGCAAAAAGTCGTGCTACAAAGTATTAACTTAAGGGGGCTGAATAATTTTGCACACCCAATTTGTCAGTTTTTTATTTGCAAAAAAGTTTGAAATATCCAATTAATTTCGTTCCACTTCATGATTGTGTCCTACTTGTTGTTGATTCTTCACAAAAAATGACAGTTTCATATCTTTATGTTTGAAGCCTGAAATGTGGCAAAAGGTCGAAAAGTTCAAGGGGGCGAATACTTTAGCAAGGCACTGTACATTTGCCCACCGACTAAGAAAATATAATTCTATAATTTTAATGGCAGGTTTATTTGAACTGTGAGAGACAGAGTAACAACAAAAGAATCCAGCTAACTGCATTTCTAAAAAGTTATTAATTGATTTGCACTACAATGAATGAAATATGTATTTGATCCCCTCTCAATCAGCAAGATTTCTGGCTCCCAGGTGTCTCTTATACAGGTAACGAGCTGAGAATAGGAGCACTCCCTTTACGGTCAGCTTGTTACCTGTATAAAAGACACCTGTCCACAGAAGCAAGCAATCATTCAGATTCCAAACTCTCCACCATGGCCAAGACCAAAGAGCTGTCCAAGGATTTCAGGGACAAGATAGTAGATCTACACAAGGCTGGAATGGGCTATAAGACCATCGCCAAGCATCTTGGTGAGAAGGTGACAACAGTCGGTGTGATGATTTGCAAATGGAAGAAACACAAAATAACTGTCAATCTCCCTCGGTCTGGGGCTCCATGCAAGATCTCACCTTGTAGAGTTGCAATGATCTTGAGAACGGTGAGGTATCAGCCCAGAACTACACAGGGATCTTGTCAATGATCTCAAGGCAGCTGGGACCATGGTCACCAAGAAAACAATTGGTAACACACTACGCTGTAAATGACTGAAATCCTGCAGTGCTCGCATGGTCCCCTTGTTGAAGAAAGCACATGTAAAGGCCTGTCTGAAGTTTGCCAATGAACATCTGAATGATACAGAGGAGAACTAGATGAAAGTGTTATGGTCAGATGAGACGAAAATTGAGCACTTTGGCATCAACTCAACTCACCGTGTTTGGAGGACGAATGCTACCTATGACCCCAAGAACACCATCCCCACCATCAAACACGGGGGTGGAAACATTATGCTTTAGGGGTGTTTTTCTTCTAAGGGGACAGGACAACTTCACTACATCAAAAGGGACGATGGACGGGGTCATGTACAGTACTGTCAAATCTTGGGTGAGAACCTCCTTCCCTCAGCCAAGGCATTGAAAATGGGTTGTGGATGGGTATTCCAGCATGACAAACACATGGCCAAGGCAACATAGGAGTTGCTCCAGAAGAAGTACAGTAAGGTCCGGCAGTGGCCTAGCCAGCTCATATTAAATCTGTAGAGGGAGCTGAAGGTTTGAGTTGCCAAATGTCAGCTTCTAAACCTTGATGACTTGGAGAGGATCTGCAAAAAGGAGTGGGACAAAATCCCTACTGAGTTGTGTGCAAACCTGGTGGCCAATTACAAGAAACTTCTGACCTCTGTGATTGTCAAAAAGGGTTTTGCCACTAAGTACTAAGGGGTCAAATACTTATTTCACTCATTGTATTGCAAATCAATGTATACCTTTTTTGAAATGTGTTTTTCTTAATGCTTTTGGTGTTATTCTCTCACTGTTCAAATAAACCTACTGTTAAAATTATAGACTGATCATTTGTTTTGCAAAGGGATCAAATATTTTTTTTCCTCACTGTACACATCACACACATTCATTAACAGAAGGGACTGGTTGTAAACACAAAGGAATCAACACACATTTTCTCAACTTGTCGGAACCTAAAACCAAGAAAACCATGTTCCGTATCCCCTTAGCCCTAAACTTTGAGCAACTGAAATTATAACAGAATGTTTAATTGTATGTCTGAGATGTAAATCACTTCTCCAGGTAAGAACCTGCAAAAACAACTTATGGGGACTTTTGTACTGTCTTTGTAGGGCTACAGTCCATAGAACTGGATCACAAACTCACAGGCCCACATGCACACACACTTACAGGGTAGGCATCTGGGTCTTCATTACACATCTGCAGGAACCTCTCTGGTCGGGCAGAGGAGTGCTCTGGACCCTTAGTCAGGAACCAGGAAGATGTCAGAGCAAAGACAGGATTATACAGACATGACATCCCTAAAACATGACCACTGACAGAACCCAGATAAGAACCACTGACAAAACCCAGCCAGTCATCTAAATATGCCCTCGGTTTTTAGATATGTCGTTTCTACCATCCCCTCAGTATCTAGATATGTCATTTCTACCCTTCCCTAAGTATCTAGATATGTCGTTTCAACCATCCCCTCAGTATCTAGATATGTCATTTCTACCATTCCCTAAGTATCGAGATATGTCATTACTACCATCCCCTCAGTATCTAGATATGTCGTTTCTACCATCCCCTCAGTATCTAGATATGTC
>JACXGM010026047.1:0-15162 GCA_016801145.1 Umbra pygmaea | reverse complement strand
CACACACACACACACACACACACACACAAACACACACACACACACACACACACACACACACACACACACACACACACACACACACACACACACACACACACACACACACACACTCACACTCACATTGCTGTCATGGTGCAAGATTTTCACTGTGTATGAAATAACATCTGTGTTGCTTGTGCATGTGAAAATAAACTTGAAACTTGGAACACATACACACACAAAGACATGGCTGGAATTCTGTTGCTCAACTGTACGTCATTATTCTGCTTGACATGGGAAAATGCACAGTAGACTTGGAGCAAACAATGAAAAGTGAGCTCAAGGTCATTATAAGAGCCTGTGAATCACTGCCCTGTACTTTGACTTTATGAGCCCTGGTCTAGATATTTTGTCTCCTGGCAAATGACTGCAGTCAATGATTTCAACATATTTTGCTTTTATGAATTTTTGTAATCATTGTACATCCAGAATTGTATTACGGTCTTGTTTTCTTTCATGTTGTTGCTATAAAAGTTAATATTCACTGTGTGGATCTTGGATCAAGTATCCTGTAATCTCTGCATAAGCTAGTGATTGGAGTGTCTACACTGCACCTCTGTACTGATAGATATTCACCACGTGTTACACCTCATACTGCATAAAATATCATATTTGTAAGGGGTTTAAAATCCCTGTATCTTTGAACAATGTTGAATGTGCTTTTCTTTATACCTATCGTTAACTGACTAAAATGTACGAAATGTTGGATATATTCTTTCATGAGTTTTATTTTAATTTTCAAAGTCACTATTTACTGCCTAAGCTGTATGAACTTTAATGTATATATTATTTATAAAATATAACTGTAAAAACTAAATCTTGTTTTACATTTTAAGGTCAATGAAAATCTGCTCAGAAGACACATTATTTAAAAACTGGCAGACCAATAAACATTTATAGAAGTAAAAATAGAAGTGTGTTTTCCTGGACAGAGTACCAATGCCTCACACACAAAAGTGACTAAAATATGAATCATTGCAGCTATTGGAACTAAGGTAGCATGTTGATACACAAGGGTTCTTCATTCAAGCACTTACATGTAAATAAGAGCATTTGTATATGGTTAATAACTTTAGGTAAATATTTAATTACATTTTGAGCATTATGACATAATCATTTTAAATGCCTTTTTATTCATTTATAAATATTGGTAAATAAAATCATCATAACTTTTATAACCACTGAATTTAAACATGTTCGTCCCAAATCACAATTTGTTTTCAACTTAAACGTACAATATGTAGTTTTTGGCCGCTAGGGGTCTCTGAATCAAAACAATAGCAAAATATGTATTTGGATGACGTCGGGAAGTAGCGTGGGATCATGGGTTTTGTTATCGTCGTCAATGACAACCTTCCAATCTAGCGTCTCTGGCAGAAAAAAAATTTCACTGACAAAGTATTGTATTGTTAAAAATATTATAACTTTAATCATGTTATTTTTGGCAGTTCCCTGGAACTTAGAGCACTTAGAGCAGTCAAAGGTTATATGACGCCATTGACGGAACACAAAATGAAATGTCCCGTGTCTTCGAATTATATTACAAATTTCTCTGGATTTGAAAATTGGTGAAAACATTTAGTATAATGTAAGTACACAACTAAAAAATATATGTAATATAGATATAGTAATGTTTGCTTTTTTAATGCAAAGTACATATTTTGTTATTGTTTTGGAAAACTACATATCGTACCTTTAACTAATCTAATCTAACTAATCCAACATGTCATAGCTATCTTATAGAAAAATGTCTAATATCAAAAGTCATATCTATCTAGTAGATAATTATCTAACATCAAAAGTCATATCTATCTTATTGTCACAAAAACCAAGACTTGATAGGGCAGTCATGGCAGGAACTATGGTGTGTTGGACTGGTTATGTGTATTTATGTTTGTTTTCTATTGTGTACTGTATTTGAGTTTGCACGTCACCGTCTGGGCACTGAGTAATAGCTGGTTACTCTGGGTAGATCATCATTAGGCACGGGAGTAGTTGATCAGGTAATGATCCTCACCGGCTGGTAATTAGTATTCAGAGTGGATATAGTGCATCCGGAAAGTATTCACAACTCTTCACTCTTTCCACAATTTCTCATGTTACACCTTTATTCCGAAACTGATTAAATACAATATTTCCATCAAAATTCTACAAACAATACACTATAGTGACAATGTGAAAGAAGTGTGTTTGAAATGTTAGCAAATTTATTACAAATAAAAAAAGATCCATTGTACATAAGTATTCACAACCTTTGCCATGACACTCAAAATTGAGCTCAGGTGCATCCTGCTTCCACTGATTATCCTTGAGATGTGTCCACAACCTGATAGGAGTCCACCTGTGGTAAATTCCGTTGATTGGACATGATTTGGAAAGGCACACACCTGTCTATATAAGGTCCCACAGTTAACAATACCGATGTCAACGATGTCAGATCACAGAAAACACCTTATGGCCAATTACTGGATTAATTTAAGGGGTCGTGATGAATGGCATCCTACAAAGAGGGTCTTGGAGAATTGCTAGGAAAGGGGTAAAGTGCAAAAGTTGAGTTTTGGGTGTATAGGCTTGAGAATAGCAGAGCAGATGATAGTCCAAGATGTTGAGTTCTGTTCAGCTGTGATGTGGCCTGTAAGGCCAGTTTGGATGCTGCATACACTCTAAAAACAAATGGTGCTAAATAGCACTAAAAAGTGGTTCATGGCTTGTAATCATAGGGAAACCACTTTAAGTGCTATATAGCACCTATCTTTAAAAATGGTGCAATGTAGAACCATAAGAGGTGCCATATAGCACCTTAACCACCCCAAAGAACCGCAGAAGAACCGCTGAAGAACCGCTGAAGAACTAGTGGTGCTATATAGCACCATAAGCATTTAAAGAACCTGTTAAGTCCAGTTTGGTTCTTCAGCGGTTTGGTTCTTCAACTTTTTCAAGCTCAGAGGGGGAAAGCATTTTGTGGAGGGAAATTTCCAAACAGTGACAAGACTATTGGGATGGTGTAAATAAAGGGAGATATCATACATTGCAAAGTAAGGAGTGTGTAACAGCGGGGCTAACCGTGAAGTAATTATCAGTAAATGGAGAATTGGTCACAGTAGATTGAATGGTACACTTTTTATATTGGGAAAACACCCAACTGGACAATGCAGTTTGTGTGTGGAAATGGAGACGGTGGAGCATGTCCTGATGTTGTGCAGGAAATATAATTGAGACAGAGAGGTCATGTTAGCAGGATTGCATGAGGTTGGGCTAGCGGACATTAGGTTTAACAACGTTCTTGAAAGGAGGGAAACTTATATTTAGGTTTTTGAAAGATACTGGGCTACTTAGGAAATTGGAGTATACTGCATTGGAGGCAGTAATGCAACACATCCATGCAAACTGCCGTAAAACCCTAAAGAAGAAGAAGAAGTGCATGTCAGAGCCACAGGATGAGCATCAAGTTTGGCAAAGTGACACAAATGAGAAGTGCCTTAAACCTGCATTCTATCTGAATTCCAGCTGGGGGCGGTACGTCTGGTTGCAAAAGAGCTCCGTTTCTGTAATAGTCTATGAGAATGAGATACACTTCTCACTTGCTTTATTACCTCAGTAAACAATTTTATAATGAGTATATGGTCTCAATCGCTAGATTTAAGCATATAATAATGTTTATATTTTGTATTATGGTCTAGTTGATTTTAAAATCGGCGATAAAGCAAAGGGGCGTTTAGGGCGTGGCTATGGCGTTCGGTTGCACGACAAGACACTTGAAGGAGTTGGCAGGTTAGATTTTACCGGTAAGTAACGTTACAATTTCTTTTACATTTTGTTTTAATAATGTTTTTGTTAGCATCCCAAATAATATCAGTTAGCTAGCTAGATTACTCCTCCCTCTCGTCTCATATCGTCACATCCGCAAACAAGATGTCTGCGCCCGTAACGGCAAATTCGATGACCCAAATCAGATCTTCACAAACTAATGGGTGATGTCACAAGTTACATCCAGTGATATATATAATCTATGGTCACAGCACAAACCAAGCTATTAAGTCAAATGACTTGTCTGTAGAGCTCTGCGACAGGATTGTATTGTATTGTGTTGAAAAGACGTTGAAAATAAGTTGAAAAGATGGATTATTGTGCTCACTGGCATGTATTATTTACACATTACATCAGTTTAAAACGATAATTATATGATGAAACAGCAGTTGACGTGTATCCTTTAAAAACGAGTATGCAATGTGTACTTTTTTTATTTTGTACTTATGTTATTTTTATAAATGTTATCATTGTTTTGGGCGTGCTTTGGCAATATATACAAACACCTTTAAATTTGAGAGAACGAGAGAGGTGGAGACTGAGAAAAAGGGAGAGGGGGAGACAGAGAGACAGAGAAAGCTCAGGACTGTATTTCTAAATGATGTTAGCAACGAGTCCCCAAAAAGGACCCAGAGCAAGTTCGCTGGCGTGAGCTAGCACCTGCCCCACGCTGGTGCACTTAACTAGAGTTGGCAGCACCTCAGCTTGACCTTGTCTATGTCAGTGACCACGGTCCTCTTATCCCATTAAGGAATGGATGATGGTTGTGAAGCTGGGTTCGTCGTGCAACCCTCACACTCTCCCCCAGTTACGCTATGTTGGTCTGTCTCTTTCAGAGGCCCAGGACTAAGGTCAGCAATGGGACCAAACAAACTGCTAATGTGGATTGACAGAACACACAATTACAACCTTGCATACTGACACACGTACGCTCTCACACACACGCATGCACACACACATGTACGCACACGCACACACGCACACACGCACACACGCACACACGCACACACGCACACACGCACACACACACACACACACACACACACACACGCACACACACACACACACACACACACACACACACACACACACACACACACACACACACACACACACACACACACACACACACACACACACACACACACACACACACACAGGGGGAACTTATGTTAAGTGAGAGCATAAAGGTGAGAGCATATAGCATCAATATATTGTATGACTAATATTCACACAAGCTATTTGCAACAACATCCCTCAATCCCTCAACCAGTCCTTCCTTCCATAATAAATTGAACATATAGAACACACTGCAGCTAATACACAAAGTGTACAGTAACTCCACCGTCTGGTAGACCTAGACAGGAATGTGTATAGGACATGGTGACAGCCGGGGCAGGACAGGGTCAGGAAGAAGGCAGGGACAAGGTCAGGGGGATAGCAGGCCGGCTGGGGGCTGTTTGTTGACCTCAGGGTGACAGACAGTAATCTAAGCCTAGTCCAGCAAGAGAATGCAAGGCAGTCAAGTCTAAACAGACCCCTCCTTCATTTACCCAAACACCCTGTCTTCTCCCAACCCCCCAACGACACAGCCGTGGCCCAGGCTTCCTCCAGCAGATCAGTCACTGGCAGGCTGAAACCTGTTGCTGAAGTTCCAGTCAGTCAGACAGGCAGGCAGCCATCCCCAGTCATACAGACACGTTGTGACCCGCCATCCTACATCCACGCTATACACTCATTCACTTCCACACACCCACAGCAGATCAGCTAACAGATAATGCACACACACCCACAAACACACACAAAGCAGGCTGTTCTAACACAAACAGACAAGCTGCTGCAGGCCAGCACACCTCATTCCACTACAGGTAAACAAACCTCTGACGGGTCACAAGCATACACACATCTCTGACTAGTAGTAAACTAGTAGTAAAAAAGTGGATGAATAAAATATTCTTTGGATGTTAAACTGCCTTCCGAAAAAAGTTTATATTAGGATTGACATTGGTGGTCCCCAGACCCGATCACCATGATCGTTCCCCTAACAATCCAAAGCATAGGGGCCACCTTGGTCCCCTCAGCCTGCACAAACTTCCTGGTTCTCTCAGGCAACATTTGATTAGGCTGGGCCTCCACAATGTAGATTATGAGGAACCTTGGTCCCACAGTGCCACCATTGCTCCTCGTCAGCTCAGGTATTTTATTTTCACTTCATTACGGTTAGTGTGATGTCTCAGATCAGATGGGAACTGCCCTCCCATTCTTCCTTTTATCAAATGTATTTCCCCTGATGTGTAACCACAGCAACAGTGATTATAATAAGGGACAGTTGTACATTGTATATACAAACAAAGTGATGGACCTTCAGATATACCATAATGCACATGATTACTAATAATGTATTGACGGGAAATCATTGAGCATATTATTCAGAGGAATACCAGTTGTTTCCATAGCAGCCTGTCTGTCACACAGAACCCTTTCTGTCTCTCTGCCTGTCTGTCTCACAGAAACCTGTCTGTGTATCTGATTGTGTGGCTACAGTGTGTGTGTGACCCCTGGGTTTCTGGCTGCATACAGGCGAGAGGGGCTGTGCTATCTGCCTGCTCATCACCTGTCCATATGGCCTGGTTGGGCTATAAACAGCTAGCCGCCTGGAATGGGCTGGGGAGGCTGGGCGGGGCCAGCAACAGTCACTCATGAAATCTGAAGCAGGGGCAACGACACAAGGCCAAGGGCATGCAGTAACACACGCAAACAAACAAATGTGCACAAATGCCTACACATAGAACAGTTCACCTCCACACCGCCACACACACACACACACACATGGTAAACACATTCACATTGAAAGAAAGAGAGATAGGGACAGGCACTGACAGACAAACTCAAGCACATATCATGACACAAGGCCAAGAGCACCAGAATAGAAACAGATGCCGTAGTCACACATCCACACAAACACACCCACACCCGCCCTGCACAAAGCTCTACACCAGCAGTAACACTCAGATTCCATTAACGACCCAACTTTAAAAGGTCAGATCGTCTCCAGCTTTATTCTGTAAAGCCCACAAGCGGCCTGTTCATTGTGTTAGTGGAACAAATGGATGTCCCCATGCCAAATCGTGTGCACAGGAATAGGCTGCGAGTGTCTCTGAACAAACGTAGGCAGCACCATTCTATATCAATGCTACAAAAGTTCCGGTGACATCTAGCCACCACCAACATTTGTCAGAAGCCTTCAGCAACACCATTATACAAGCAGCTCCTTAATTATGGCCCGTTACAGACAGAGAGAAGACCACAGTGCCCTCTACTGTCCAAACCCAAGGAAACATCTACTTTTGTGTAAGGAGTGTTAAAAAACATAATTTCTCTCTTATTAATGTCTTCATATATTTCTCATTCTGCTTGTGTAGTTCACAACCCTTTCTCTCTATCCTTCATTCTGTTCTTTGCTCGGCCTCTATCTCTCCTGGACCTGTCTGTCCTGATGTAATCTGGCCAGCATAAATGTCTCTGGCAGTTCTTTTGACTCCTAGTCCACACGGCTTGGGATGGAGACAGAAGATTGGACAAGAAAGGGAGTAGGACACCGGGGCATCCGGCTGCCAGCTCCACATTACTGACGGTCCAGCAGGCCATTTGAAGGTACCCCTTCTGGGGCTTCAGCTCTAGGCTGAGTGTCTGGCTGGCCGGAGCTGGCAGGGTGAACCAGTACCCCGTCCCTGTCCAGTCAGTTTGGAATAGTCTCCCACTGTTGAGCAGTGAGCTCGAGAGAGCCACACTGATCCCAGGCTCTGAGCATAGGTCCAAATGTGTCACTGTTACTACCCGCTCTAACCTTTGCAATTGATATCCCCTAAGACTGATCCCCGATCTGTCGGGCCAGGCAAACAGATCCGGAAGAGGTATATTGAATGTTACATGAGTGTGTTTGTGTGAAGGAATGCTTGTCATGGTAACTGTATGGGAGACATTGAGTTCTGATCTCCATCCATGACAGAGGCGGAGCTACAATGGGGACAATGGGTGTGATGTACCCGTGGGTGACAGTAAAAGGGGCCCACAAGAACGTTTGTCATTTCATTGAAAAAAAATGTATCAAGCAAATTATAAAATATTTTTTATGTTTGTTAATTGGGAATGAAAGTCAAGCTCCGCCCCTTGTCTGGGGAATTGCATTGGTTGTGTTCTCATTCTCCTTTCAAACTGAATCTTGTTTAGGTGTTATTAGTATATGCATGAGAGGGCCTTAAACTATACAGAAGTATGGCAGAATCTTTACTATTAGTTCATATTCAAAGTTAAGTCCCAAATGGAGTGTTGACAATGATAGACAAAACCTTGAAACTGTTTCTTGAAACATTGGACTCAGTCCTGTAGCTCTACCTGGACCCTGATGAGGTCACAAACTGCAGTGTGAGGAGTTCTGCTGAATGAAATTGACCTATTCTTTTTTTCTGTTCCCCACAATTTTCTTTCGTTTTTTTTCAGCTGACTAATCCAATTTCAACAGATCAGCCATCGATGCACCAGCAACACACACACACACACACACTCACACGCACGCACGCACACACGCACACACACTCATGTACATTGGTGTTTCTGGCCCACGCTGTGCTGGAGTTTCCCCCTCAGCCCAGCTGGCAGAAGTTATGGCAGGGCAACAATGCGCCCACAGGACAGGACAGAGACAGGGGCCCATGGCAGCCTGAAAGCCCCCATTGTCCAACCCTTCAATCAGAGCACATTAACTATGGGTCAGAATAACCCTCCCCCTTCTGATTACAAAACAAACATGGCCACTAGGCTTGGCGTGAATTCTCCCCCATCTCCCCAGCCCAGCCCCTCTCCTCAACCCCAGCGTCTAACCCCAGCTCCCTAGCCTCTCGACCCAGCCTCTCTACCCAGCCTTCCCCTGAACAATTTAATGAAACCAGAGTGAGTCTGAGCAGTGTACCCAGAGTGCCATTAGAGACTTTTATGAATTTACAAGTAACACTTCAGCACGGCTTCAAAAGCAAAAAGAAATGAAGGACAGTCTTCAAACTACCCACTGGGTTTGTGGGGGATTAAAGTCCTACATTGGCACTTATGTGATTGTCTATAAGGCCCTATCCCTAGATAGTCACACAATGTAAAAAATATTCGGTGAAAAAAACTGTAAAAAGTACATGTAATTTGCTGCCAGTACTTTTTCTGTTATTTTACAGACACTTCCTTCAAGACAATAACAGAAATTACTTTGTGAACACATTAAATGTCCATTAACAAACAGATCTGATATTACTTTTAACGGACATCTACTGTGTTTATAAAGTATTTTATGTTATTGTCTTGAAGAAATGGTCTGCAGCAAATTACCTGTACTCTTTTTTTGTATTAATTATTTATTGAGTCATTGTGTAATGATTGACTTTAATTAATGTTCAATCATTAATAATGGTTATGTTTGTTGTAGTTTTGTCCTGGGTGTTTTGTCCAAGCTACTGAGAAAACAGTCAGTTTGGCTTTACATGTACAGAGTCATAGCAATATTATTAGTCCTTTAGTTGGGCTGACTGCTTACAGAACTTTTATTGGTTTACCAGTGAGTTTAGGGAATTTACATGTACATTTCTAAGCTGCCACATTTACCATAACATGATGTATACATACTGTATCTCTATAGCGTTTTTTACAGTATAGCTCCTACATCACCCCGAAATGATTTGAAAGTGAAAGACTAGGAGAGGTGTCACTCTGACTGTGCGGTGGATCCCCTTTTCAAATGTAGACAAATCCCTTTTTTTATGTATTTGCTATAGTTTCCGTCACCACCAGTTGCATAATGACAAACAGAAGTGTTTGTCTGGAACAACAGAACATTTATAAAAACATAGCCAAGGTTTTTTTCATCTACATGGAGCATGAACTATGACATTTACATTTCTGAACCATGACCACAACGATAGTTACTGGATGGAAAAGTAACTGGATATTATTGACAGCCACATAACAGAGCTAAATATGCCTTGTAAATACTGTAATGCTATATTTTATTGTGTCTATTGTTTCATGTGCTTTAGAATGGAGAGATGACATTTCATTAAAGCAACAGGGGAAACTGAGCCCATAATTCTGCTTTTTATCAGACGTCTTCGGTAGTTGGTTGCGTAACTTATTTCCATCCCCCACTCATTAAACACACACAAACACCATCGTCAGCTGTGAGCTATTTCTTCTCTGCATCCACAGTGTGCGTTGACCAGACTCCCAGCACATCTCGAAACTTCTCATGCCCCGATCCCCTCCTCTCCCTGGAGCTGCACTCCTTTCATCTCTCCAGTAAACACACTGCTGCATTAATCAGGTTATCCTGTCCACATGACAATGGTCTGCTTTACATCTCTGATTGGGTCCTCCCTCCCATTCCGTGCTCCCTTCCCACAATGCAGCAGGCTGCAGTGTAACAGGATCCTGACCTTGGGCTCAGTCCAGAGTTCTGCAGAGGTCAAGTCACAGGTCAGTCGTGTCACTGTTCAACACTGGAACACAGTTAAGCCTTCTGAAGCGCAGAAGAAAGAGAGCTTTTCCACTGGTTGGATATCCATGGATATTATTGGCCTGCTGTTAAATACTGCTACCATTCAGCATTAGAAAATAAATACATTTAGCAGGAGTTTGGAAGTGAATGCATTTAACTACAGAATATTGTGTGTGTCTTTTGCGTGTGTTTCTATGGTAACAATGGTATCTAAGTGTGAAATACTGGGGGATAGATTTTAATGACAGGGTGAATTCTCACACACGACTTTTAATAACTTGCAGGGAATGTATCAGGGCATATGCGTCATTCACAGATATTATATTTAATCAGGACATATTATATTATGAATGTAATAACGTAAGATCACATATTCATATGTATTATTGCTTATTGTTCTGGGGGCCAATGAAATATAACAGAATTGACTGTATGAAAACTATGAAGAGTGCATGTGTAGTCAAAGCTGACAACATAAACGTCTGTCCTGTACCCTATAACGTATCTGTGCATAGCATTACCAACATACAGTACATGAGTCTATCATGTGTGTTTGACTGCTGAAAGTGTTAAGACCAGTTCTAAAGCCGTCTGTAGCCTAAACATCAGATAGAGGTCTGACTTGGGATTAGTTGAGTGCCTTGTGACTGCCAGACTGCCTAGTCTGGGATGAGGTCCGGCTTACCAGTAGAGAGGAAGGGGACAGACTGGCACTGCATTGGCACAGAATTGGAATGGATCAAAACACCACACTGGGTCAGCATCAGACTACATTAAAATATTGCAAAAAATATTAGATCTAGATGGGACTTTAGGAGAGTTTGGTGTCTACATCTTTTAATGGTGTGATATTTTGCATCTCTAAAAGCATTTGAGAAAGGAGGCGTCCATTCCCCTGCCCTCGCAGATATTGCACGGCAAGACCCGACTGGGGGTGAATGCTAATGAATGCATGTGATTAATACATGTGACTGAGAGAGAGCCAATGACTGCTGGTGAGGTGAGGCGTGGTGAGGGGGGACTCCTAATGAGTTGTAAAGGCTCCCTTTCCCAGCAGCCCCATGAGCTGAGCTGTTTTTGGGGGACGGGGGGCTTGGGGGCTATGAAGCTGTAAATTAATGATGGCCACATACCAATGGGCAGAGGGGACAGTCCAGCTAAGACAAAAGTGAGCTGTGGAAAATGGTAATTCACCCGTAGGATGAAGGGATATGTCTGTGTGCGTGTGTTTGTGAAGGGGGGCTAGCGTGTGAGATATATTTAGGAAGGGGGCTTAGTATTGTAAGGGAATTTTGTGTGTGTGTGTGTGCGTGTGTGTGTGTGTGTGAGAGAGAGAGAGCAGTAGGGAGAATTTGCTTCAGAGGCCTCCAGCACAGGAACGCCCCTCATACTGCCCTGATCTGAAGTTTCAGCACAGGAACGCTCCTCATACTGTCGTGATCTGAAGTTACAGCACAGGAACGCCCGTCATACTGTCCTGGTCTGAAGTTACAGCACAGGAACGCCCCTCATACTGTCCTGGTCTGAAGTTTCAGCACAGGAACGCCCCTCATACTGTCCTGGTCTGAAGTTTCAGGACAGGAATGCCCCTCATACTGTCCTGGTCTGAAGTTACAGCACAGGAACGCCCCTCATACTGTCCTGATCTGAAGTTTCAGCACAGGAACGCCCCTCATACTGTTCTGATCTAAGGTTTTAGCACAGGAACGCCCCTCATACTGTCCTGATCTAAGGTTTTAGCACAGGAACGCCCCTCATACTGTCCTGATCTGAAGTTTCAGCACAGGAACGCCCCTCATACTGTCCTGATCTGAGGTTTTAGCACAGGAACGCCCCTCATACTGTCCTGATCTGAAGTTTCAGCACAGGAACGCCCCTCATACTGTCCTGGTCTGAGGTTTCAGCACAGGAACGCCCCTCATACTGTTCTGATCTAAGGTTTTAGCACATGAACATGAGGTGTTGCTGCACTTCTGATGGATTTAAGACACACTCTCTCCACTGATGACATGGACAGCTACACAGCTCAAGGCATCTCCATGTTGTTTCAAATGAGCCATGTTCCCATTGTGTACTGGAGGGGTGAGAAATACCACACAGTCCAAAGATGGCAGAAGGGCAGGAAGACAGTAGGATGAGGGCAGGAAGACAGGGGGATGAGGGAAGGAAGACAGTGGGATGAGGGCAGTGAGACAGTAGGATGAGGCAGAAAGACAGAAGGATGAAGGCAGTAAGAGAGTAGGATAAGGGCACTAAGAAAGTAAGATGAGAGCAGGAAGAAAGTAGGATGAAGGCAGTAGGAAATTAGGATGAGTGTTGGAAGAGTGTAAGATAAGGGCAGAACACGAGTAGTATGAGGGCAGTGAGACAGTAGGATGAGGGCAGGAAGACAATAAGATGAGGGCAGTGAAACAGTAGGATGATTGCAGTAAGACAGAAGGATTAGGGCAGTAAGACAGTAGTATGAGGGCAGGAAGTCCGTAGGATGATTTCAGTGAGACAGTAGGATGAGGCAGGAAGACAGGAGGATGAGGGCAGAAAGACAGTAGGACACGGGCTGTTGACAGTAAGATGAGGACTGGAAGACAGTAGGATGAGAACAGTAAGACAGGTGGATGAGGGCAGGAAGACTGTAGGATGATTTCAGTGAGACAGTAGGTTGAAGCAGAAAGACAGGAGGATGAAGGCACTAAGACAGTAGGATGTGGGCACTAAGAAAGTAAGATGAGGGCAAAAATATAATAGGATGAAAGCAGTACGGAATTTGGATGAGGGCTTGGAATACTGTAGGATAAGGGCAGAATGAGAGTAAGATGAGGGCAGTGAGACAGTAGGATCAGGGCAGTAAGACATGTTGATGACTCCAGTTTGTTGAATAAAGAAGTGTTTCGGGGGCTCCTTATTTAAACACTACATACATGGAGCAGGGTTTACTGAGTTGCTTAAGATTCATCCCCTCATATTAAGTATCATCCCCTCAAACAGCCTCTGTTATCAGCGCAAACTTGGGGTATGGGGTCTCAGACATCCTCACAAAACATGTGGTTCCAAATGCAGACCTATACGTTTGCCAAGGGCATGTCAGTGTTGTAATGCTCCATGTCAACGGTCATCAGAAAGCTCCTCTGCACCTTGAGGAGGTCTTCACATATGGAAATATTTGAAGTCTCTTTGGAATTGTCAATCTGATTTGTGGCCTCAAGTAATGCATTTCAAATGTGTGTGTGTGATACATGCATTCCTCTTAAAAGAGAGTGAGAAAGAAGGAGCGGCTGGTTGATTGATGCAGGATCCTGGTGGCACAGTTAATCCTACAGACCCAGGCTTCCATTAACCCTGATGTAAGTGACAGGTGTGTGTGTGGGTGAGTGTGTGTCTGTCACTCACCTCACACATAAATCACACACTAGGGTAAATTGATTCTACGCTCAATCTCTAGCCCAGCCCTCAAAGGCAGAAAGGATTCTTAGGAGGGGAGTTTAAAGCTTCCCCAAGCTGTCCTGTACTTTTCAAAATGCATGGCAATGCCAAGGCGACTGATTTATAACTTTGCAGATGAAGATCATTTTGAACTAAATCTAAAATCTCGTAGCCCAGCTAGCTGACCACCTGTTAACCTGACAGTACTGTAGATTAAGATACAAATGGTGAAAACGGTCTGCCACTCCTGAGATGTACATCAAATCATTATATATTTTACCAGAGTTGGGGTAGTGGTCGAATCTCATGACTCTGGAACACATTGTGCCTTTGCTCAGGCGCTGTCTCTACCTTTTCATGCATGTCTCCCTAGCCTATGATCTTACTGTTATGTCATTAAAAGCAATTACAAAAAATACCCCCAAAAAAATCTTAAAATAAGTCTGGCTGTGCTGTTTTTGATGGTCTTGTATGCAACAACAAATATCCACTGGATTACATTAATCTCCATTGATCTTGCTTTTTTCAGTCCAAGACTAGGCTTAATCCTTGTCCATGAAACAGACCCTACATCAGTTTTATTCTTGTTTTATTATTATTTTTAGTTTTTCTTACCTTACTATTAATGATTGCACCAACAAGCAGGGTTCAGAAGACTTCCATTAGCATCTGCTAATTCCTAATGTCTATAAATGGTGGTAAATGCATGCACCACATTCACAGACGTGTATTCTCATCTTTGCCGAAAGTTTAATTAACAATGAATAGTGAGGGACTCATTATCTTTTTTAGGACATTGTTAAATTACTGATTAAGGTCTGGATTCTGTTAATACGTTGCTGTTAAACACAATACAGATGTTATATGGCAGTACTAAATATGAGCATATTATAATTATGTTAATTATTTCAGTATAAATTAATCAGCATGAAATTACATTCAATATGTGTTGTATTAAGGACAAGTGGGAATTATAAAAATGTTCATGTGTTGAGACGGCCAGGTGCAGCGCATGTTCAATAACAATGTTTTTACTTAATATTTCATTCCCAGGTCAAGTCACACACACCTCTGAAACACACCTTGGAAACAGTCCAATACTATCATAACGGAGTGGATGTATTTACGGTGCAGGATGCGTGCCTCGTAGTCCTGTATGCTCAGTTGGTGCTTTTGAATGTGGTCTAACAGTGTGATTGTAGAATAGGTGTTGTCAGTAGCTTAGCTGTGTGAGGAGTAGTGAGGCTACTCAGCTCTGAGCAGCAAACCATGTGACTGAATTGGCAAACTATGTGGCTGACTGGTGTGGGGGAATGGGGCTGGATGTGGGGTACTGGGGCTGGATGTGGGGGAATGGG
>JACXGM010026044.1:0-15038 GCA_016801145.1 Umbra pygmaea | reverse complement strand
GATTGATCCTTAATCCTAACCTTAACCTCAGTAACATCATGCCTAACCTTAACTGTGAATGTTGCAATATAATTACAAACGCTATGGAATGTATGGAATGTGTGGAATGTTCTTGCAAGAATCCACTAAACGAAATGTGCATGGGCAATGTAATAGAAGTACAAATATAGCCTAATAGCAAAACGTGCAGCTGAAATGTAAAAACACCCTAAATATGTTGGCATATAACATACAACAAGTCATGTTTTCAGTTTTCAAAATAGTTTCCTGAGAACGTAATTTGGGAGAAATTCTGAGATGTATGGTTGTTTCAGATCAGGCACCTGTAAATTCAATTGCGGAGTACAGTATAGTCGGTGAACGTAATCATCCCATGCATGATCAGACTAAAGGCTTCCATGTTGGGTGAACAGTGCAAAAACCATCGGCATGTGGTTCGATGAAACATGTGTGTGACCCTCGTCATCCCACAGATCTGTACAAAGAGTTGCGGAGCTGCCGACAAGGCTGGATTAGAAAGGGAATTGGTAAGGGAGGAAAATCGGGAAAAGTTTAATAACCAAGCTTAATCAAGTACAAAACAAGTTCATATAATTGTTCTGTGAGTAGCCTACTCACTTTTATTAGCAGTCTAATTAGAAGTGGCTCAAACATTGTACACTACTGAAAGTGTGGTTCCTTAAAAACAAAAAACCTACAAGGATGTTTTTTGGATGGGCTACCCTCCCCCTTCCCATATTGTTTTTCGTTGGCTTCAAGTGGGTTTGTAATTTTAAATGCCAGATTAACTTTTAATGGGCTACTCTACGGGCCCTTGTTAGATATGAGATCATCTTTCTTCTCTGCTGTTACTGAGTGTGACAGGGAGAGAGACAGACTCCCTATTAATTGTTGTTTGATCAGGACCAAATATAAACAGATTCACATGTAATCTACATACAGTACTTGCATTAAAACATTCAGGGATGAAATAAATTGCATTATTTCAGATAAACACAGTAAACAAAATGGCACCCTTCACACACAGCTATTTTGCATATAGGTTTATTGTAGCTATGATTGGCTGTGGCACAGTTTGTGACATGTTTTCATTACCGCAAACATTGAATTAACAAAGGACAGGTTTATCGGGTCCATCCAATACATTGCAATCCGTCGCAATTATAACAGATCTGACCCAGAGCCGGGGAAAAAGCATAAATATTGGACCCAGACCCATTTGGGTCCCGGGTTGGATCTTGGGTTTTTGGGTCTGGTGGAACTGTAAAGACCTCAAAAGTGTGGTATGAAAAGGCACTCAGAGAGTGGGCCACTCTACTACAGATTGGCATGCTAGTAGCCCTCTCTGCACTACAAAAAGTATAACGATTAAAAAATTTATTTTTTAGAACACAGTTGTCGGCCCAACCACAAGCTCCCAGGCCCCGCTTCACATTACTTTAACCTCAGTAATGTGATACTTCAGCAAACCTCAGTCAGGGGCAGACTAAAACAATAATTCAGGCCGGGCATATGACTACATCCTAGGTCACCCTGTTCATGCAAACCACCAGATAGCTAATTTTGTAGGCTAACTTTATTTGTTGATGTAACAAGTGATATTTCAAAACAACACACTCAACTCGTAAGCTTCAAAGACTGGGGGCTAAATCCTTCATATAGATATAAACAGCTTAAGACCAAAAGAAAAACAAGATTAGCACTTCAAATCTATACTTTTAATTATGCAACACAGATGTTTCGGGCAAGACAACCTTTTTCAGTGTGTATAATGGCAAAATAATGGCAATCACAAACTCCGGTACAGGTGTGGTCATTTATAAATACACTCTTGGCGACTCACAGGGGACTTACAGTGGTGACACAGCGGCGGCATCTGGTGACGAGGTAGAGGCGACAGCTGGTGCTGACCTGGTAGACTCAGTATCCTGGGGCATATATGATCCGGAATACATGGCCTGAAGTAGGCCTATAAAGCCCTCGTATGAATCCAAATGACCAAGGCACAACCGGCCAAAATTGATATAGTTAGTGCGGAGTCATGTTTTGGGACAGAATCATGGGGAGAGAGAGGTTAACAATGTGGTTAAGCGTGTGTATCTATAACTATCAATACTGTTTTAAATAACCTCTTAACACTAGAACCGCCAGGCCTTCCAAACTACCTATAACCGCCAACTGCTGACGCCCATCAGCGTCATTAGCATACGAATCACCCTCATCACTGCATCCAGCGATCAAGAGCATCACCTCTATTGTGTTTTTAAAGGCCTACGTAAAACTGTCTCAAAACAGATTCATTACATGGAGATTTTTGTTGTTTCTGATGGTTTTATATTACCTTTATATAATGACAATTCTTTAGTCTAGAATGAAAATCCACCACATGTACTTATTTCATAGATAAACCAGCTTATACTTTTAATACAATTTTTAACTAACGGCGCAATCAGAAAGTGCCATTTTATTCATTTTAAAATGTGTTCCAGTGTCAGAAACAGCCTGAATTACAACCTGTCATATTTATGCTGTTGTATTTTCATCATTTTATAGGCTCTATAGAATGTGAATGATTTTCAACTAACAAATTCAGAACAAATATGTTTCTGGATCTGCATTACGTTTTCTGCACCCATTATATATATATATTTTTTTGTAATATTTTATATTCAAATACAATAGCAAACATTTCAGCGGGTGCAGTGTGGAGTTTAAAAACAGTTGTGTTTGCTAATTAGAGACTAGAGAAATCTTTTCAATATTTGTTTGTTTTGTATTTTTATATATCCTACTTTTCTTTCTGTAAAATATTGTTAATGAAGGTAAATAAGATTTTTAACAAATTCAGAGCAAATATGTTTCGGGATCTGCATTACGGTTCGGCACACCCATTATGTATATATTTTTGTAATATTTTATATTCAAATACAATAGCAAATATATCAGACCGGTGCAGTGTGGATTATAGAATTGTTCTATGTACAGTTTTTTATAATTATTGAATTATCTGCTTGCCTCAAACGCTTTGCGCTGACGAGATAAATAGACGTGAAGCTAAAATGAATCGGTTTCAAGCAAGCTTTGCATCGCATAACGGCACCTGTAAAGACCGGTTAATTTCAATTCAAACCCGCTTCAGGTGAATATATATATTTAAATATGTACAGTTGTTGAAAAAAGCGAAGCTCGATTGAAGACATGTAATTTTTCTTGGGCCCTCCTCCACTCGCTCATCTTCTCCGTTGAAACCGGTTTATCCCATCAACATTCCAGGCAACCCCCTCACACACACATATACTGAGCTGGTGAAGAACAATTACTTTGGATGCTTGTGAGGGCAAGAACTGCATGAATATTTTTGTTGAATGTACTTTATAACAGTAGAATACAAAATCAAATATATTTATAATATCAAAGATAGCTATGCTGTAGCCTATTGTCCAATTTTTGATCCTTAATAGAATTAGAATTATTAAGTTGTCAAAGAAGATGAATGTTGGCCATGATTTCGGCTCGTTCCGAGGCGTTCCTTCTGCCGTATTCTACAGTAGCTACACCCTCGGTGTCAGGTCCATCCCCGAGCCTCGTCTGTACGGGCGCTCTCGCTCACCTGAATATTGAATGTTATATTGCCTTGTTCTGCCTTTTCTGTTTATGGTCCATATGGTTACGTTGTATATTGCTTCTCTATAGAGTCTAGCCTTCTCTATGGGCGCTAATGAGAGCAGCCGCGTTAAGGACGCAGCTGTAGCTCATCCTCGTTAGGAGAGTATTTAAGCTTGGGAGCCTGTGTTAACCTTTGTCACTTATTTCGCTGTCTATTGGCTTTGATTTCTGTATTCTGGACCTTCTACGTTTTGAACAAGTAAAGTCTTCCTTTCGCACCCGCATTTGTCTCCAAGAGTTTTCATATCGTTGACACTCGTTCTGTCTGGGGCATTCCTGTGAAGTCGCTATTTATTATTATTATTTTTTTAACCTTTATTTAACCAGGTTAGTTGAATAAGAACAATTTCTTATTTACAGCAACGACTGGGAGCAAATAGGGTAAAGTGTCTTGCCCAAGGACACAACGACATTTGGCTCAGTAGGGAATCGAACTGGCAACCTTCTGACTACAAGTCTGACTCCCTACCCACTGAGCCATCTGTGCTAGTCATCTCAATGAATTGGTCCTCTTCTGTAGAGGATTATTGCGTATGAGCAGTAGACTGTTACTTTATAAAGATTTGTGTTTTTTACACTTTGTAATGTCACATTTTTCAATATTTGCATTGTTCTTGTTTTTGTAATATTGATTATTGTCTCATCCAGTTGTTTTGAGGAAACACTGCCTCCCTTGCCAGCCTACATTTGCATAATATCTTTATTATTTTGAGTGTTGTGTCAATAAATAATGGAATTAATAGAAATGGGCACAAAATGACAGAATTTCCTCACGTTTGTCTCGCCCCACTTGTCATGTCTCTATTCCCAACCAGTGGGGCGCGCACCACAGTTTGACTAACGCTGAGTTATGTTATGTCCTGGTTTGTAACAAGCAATGCAGTTTAACACAAATCTTTCAAAACTTTTCCAAGTGTCTTAGACTGCAACAAACGTCTGTTTTCAAGTGTTGGCTTTGAGTGTAGGCTAAGTGTCAGCCTAATGGCCCCTCCTCCAACCCCCTTATCCCCTCTGTCTGTGGTATTGTACGAAGTGATCGTATATTAGGCTAATGTGAAACTGAGCAAAACAAGCCCCCACAAAATGACTTTGTGTAAGCTCTTTGCCAACGTGTTGAAACATCATCAATGCTGTGTAATATAGGCAACAGAGAGTAAACCTTTAGTTAACCATTTGATCATATTTTTTGTAAATATGATTACAAATTATTGAATTACTTATTTTGTTACATTACAAACTGATTTGAGTAATATAGGCAAAAAAATGTATTGGGCTTTTTAACAGCAGCTCATTTAATTTCTGATTCTGCGACCGACTGGCTTGGGTCGGACCTGGGTCAGTATTCAGGCCGGATGTCAACCCTACTCTGCCTAGGTAGGTTAAAGTTCAACAACTCAGCGGCATGTTGAGATCCATTGATGAATGAAGATGATCGTTCATGCGTGCGCAATTGAAACACAGCCCCTCCCCCACCCCCTCACACACCCTCTTACTAAATGTCAGAAAAACGCAGGTAGGCCTATATTCATTGCCCCTCCTCCACCCCTCACCTCTCTTTCCGCAGTGTTGTTCAGGTTCAAGCAAGCGTCGTTTTTCATAACCGCACGCTGTAAATGCATGTTACCGGACAATTAACATTTTATAGCTATAGTTTTCATAGTCATAACTTCCGGGGCATGGGCATCAGTTTGGATTGAAATCTTATGGGGACACAAATGCTTTCAGAAGAGGCTGCACAGTTTAGACCAGCGAGAAGATGTTACTAAAAAACATCCAATATATAACTACTATTAAGATCTTGCCCAAGGACACAACAACATTTGGCTCAGTCGGGAATCGAACTGGCAACCTTCTGACTACAAGTCTGACTGCCTACCCCACTGAGCCATCTGTGCTAGCCATTGAGCAGTAGACAGTGTTACTTTATAAAAACGAGTGCTTTTTACACATTGTAATGTCACATTTTTCAATATTTGCATTGTTTTTATTCTTGTATAATATCGATTATTGTCTCATCCAGTTGTTTTGAGAAGACACTGCCTCTCTTGCCAGCCTACATTCGCATAATAGCTTCGATTATGATGGAAATGTTTTAGAAATTGTCATTGCCTTATTTTATCCTTCCATCGAGCCACAGAATGCCCATATGTCTCGCGAGCATTTTTTCAGTCTATGCTCGCGAGAAAAAATAAACATTTGAGAATAATGAATGACACAACCTTAAAGTATTTTTCATTTGATTTTATGTGTACATTATATTAGAATAATAATAATAAACCTTTATTCATATAGCTAATTTCATACAAGGAATCCAGCTCAAAGTGCTTTACTTTATAAAAGTCAATATAGAAAAAGTGTGGAGTTGGAGAATATGCAGTAATTACCGAATAAAATATGGAAGACTATAAAGTTGTTTGATGTTTTATATTTAATTACAAAGTTTAGTGCATTTTAGTGCATCCGCTCGCCTCAACAACTCTTTGCACTGACTAGATGTAGACTTGAAGCGTGTTTACACACATTTAATATTTTATGTAGTTTTCATAATCATACAACTTCACGGGCATCCAATAGTTCTTTCATAAATCCCTCTGCCCTTTATGTCAGCCCTTATGCGAACTGAGCATATATTTTTTTAGTTAGTGTAATAGGCTATATCCGACATGGAGAATTACATGTGTAAATGCAGCGACATTTGGCCAATTGTGATTTTAAAACTTAAGGAATATGGTAGCAATGGAAGCAACAAATAGCCTACTTATAATACCAATATTATTCAATTATTTATTTTGCTACAACATGAGTGTAGCCTATGTAAAATGTTGAATTATGAGAAGCAGCGTTTCATTGTTGAAAAGTAATCTGCGACAATTCTAAAACACATGATAGCCAGTAACTTTAGTTATTACATTATATTGCAAAGACTAAAGTTAAAAGTATTTTACGACATGATAGACATTATTTAGTTAATTCTCAGCCAGGGCTAAAGATCTTTTGTCTGTGTTTATTGGCCATTGAGCCATTGAAAGCATTCATTCAGTGAGAGGTGCTTAGCGCCTTGGTTGCTTAGCGCCTGGGTACCAGATACTTGGCTGGGTACCAACGTTAGGTGGCGTCAGATTTTGGCGGTTTTAGTAGAAATTAGGGGTAAAAAAAACATGGAAATCATTGATGAAAAGCTTTCTGTTTGATACTTTTGAAATTGGACAACAGAATAATGTAAAATAAACATATTTAGGAAAAGTCAAGGAAGCAGGAGGGTGTAGCTTTCAAAATCACAGATATATTTTAATTACAAACTCAAACGCCGGATGGCGTCGGCCTTTGGCGGTTCTAGTGTTAAGGCATTTCCTAATGGCATATATTAGTGAGTGATTAGAAACTGCTGTATTTATTACTCCAAATATACTATACTTAGAAGGTTGATTAGTGAAGACGAGGTCCAAAATAGAATTTTGTGTTTTGCCAAATCTAGTGGGATCTTTGATTATTTGATGAAGACCATGTTTTATGGCAGTTGCTTTCAAAATTTTAGATGAATTATCGATCCAATTCAAATTAATGTCACCTAGAATAACAAGCTCC
Source organism: Umbra pygmaea (assembly GCA_016801145.1). Lineage (NCBI taxonomy): Eukaryota > Metazoa > Chordata > Actinopteri > Esociformes > Umbridae > Umbra > Umbra pygmaea. The sequence goes on along the minus strand of JACXGM010026044.1, from coordinate 7,787 downwards.
TTAGTTTTTACAGATTTTATTAAGTCAGAAAGCTGCAGTAAATATACAGTTGGACAAACATTTGGAGGCTTGTATGTGACAATAATAGTCACTGAGAGTTGATTTGTAAAGTGAACAACTAATTGAAGTGACTCAGAAATTCTTGATAGTTCTACTACAGAATGTGCATATCTATTATTTACATAAAGAGCAACACCGCCAACAATTCTATTAGTCCTGTCTTTACGATACAATGAATAATCATCAATCGAAAGAAAGAAAGGAATCAGATAAAGTAGGGGACAGCCATGATTCAGATATTGCCATAACATGAGCCTTAGTTAGAGCAAGCATGATTTTAAATTCATCCAATTTTGGAACAAGGCTTCTCATGTTAAAATGACAAATTTTAAAACCTCTAATTTTACCAAGCTGGCATAAAGTAACTGGATTTTTCCTTAGACACAAGGGTCTTTTTTTGTGCTTTAACAGGTTTAGAATTAAATACTGGAATAACAGGAGATTTAAATTGCAACTTAGGTATTGTCGTTGTGTCAATAGGTTGTTGTTGAATACACAGCAATTGAGAAGTCCATGTGAGGAGCATCTGCATGTAAACCCAGGCCAAGAGTGTTATTTAAAACATGAGTATAAAATCCCAGGAAATATAGAAAAGTGGACATAAAGGTAATTTTTTCAAGACCAGGGTTAAGTTCAATCAGTTTCCAATCATTAAAAGAGCAGAGAGCGTGGCAAAAGGTCGAAATGTTCAAGGGGGCCGAATACTTTCGCAAGGCACTGTATACAGTTGATGTGTATAGTTTTTATTTTATATATTTATATTTTGTGCTGCTTGTACCTGTTTGCAACTTGGTGCAGGTTACTCAATAAAGAGCAATAACATGACTTCACGGCAGGTCTTTATTGATAAAAAGAGAAATCTTAAAACATAAATGTAAAGAAAAATTCTGATATGACAATCACCTAGCTAATAATTAAAATATATTGACAATCACCCATCTGACTCTAGAGTCATGGTAATGCAACATTAATGCATAGGCAATCGATGTATGATAATGTAGGTATATACAAACACAAAGTCCTATAACAAGACTAGATGGTGGGTAAAGGTTCTTGACTGTGGCATTGACAGTTGATGTTGCTATATTAGTGGGGAGTAGCAACATGCTAGTTCACTGACAAGCTTTGCAAAAAACCTCTGAAATAGTTTGGTTACAATGACGGGGTTACCTGTTTGTAAAGTGTCTATTTGTCAGTAAGGTTTTGAAATGAGCACATCGCCAGCAAGCAGTACTTAGTGGGCAGTTCTGCTCAAGTTTGGTTGCTAACATAGGATATAAACTGGCTGACAACTCGTAAATAACTTTCCGGTGGTGCGCGACAGAGGTGACACAGACGGCACCCCCTAGCGTTCTGGCGGTGAAATGCACAGCGTTGCAACCCCCCCTAGCGTTCTGGCGGTGAAATGCAACGTTTTGCAAAGAAAGACGTTCACCCATGATGCAGAACTTCCAAAGGTCATGACGGCGTCAGAGTGACGCCGTAGCCACGGCGTGGATTTGACGCAGAACCATTAAACAGGCTTTAGTGATGGGCGATCGACACTCAAGTGTCGAAACTGTCTCAATGTTTTTTACACATCACTGCATCGGAACAATGTCCCAAGACGTGTTTCAAAAACACATCTTATCACATGACAAAGTGTGTCGAAACACTTATTATTATTATTGGATATATATTGGTATCTTTGACATTCTGTATAAATCCTTTACAGACACACACAGACACACACACACATTCTTGTTTTTGTGTTTCAAGATCATGCAATAAAATGAATTGCTGAATAAAAGACCAGTTAAGAACCAATACCTGTGTGCTTGGAGATGAATCTCCAATGAGAGCTCCTGGCGTGCATGAAGGATGTGGTTTGTCTTTAGCCTACAATATGGATAACAATCAAGAATCCAGGATTACAGCACTTATATCATTAATTGTTCACTGGGCTCCAGGTCTTGGGACCCCATTATGATAGGAAAACAAGAGCACACACACACACACACACACACACACACACACACACACAGTCAACAACTTATCCCGACGAGGGGTCGCAGGCCTTTATTCAATTACAAATTGATATTTGTTTTATTGCCAGGGAGAGCATTGGTGATGTCAACATGTGGTCACACTTGGACAACAGAGTCAGTGACATCAGGAGAATACAGAGTGCTAGTGCCAATTATGGTTGAAGTTCAACGGTACCTAGCAGGTGCAGGGGTCTTTCCTCACCTATATCAACATGCAATGGTCCATTTATTCATCCCTGCAACCTCTGTGCCTGAAATTTTTTTCAAAGGCTGGCCAGGTGGTAGACAAAAAAGGAATCGCCTGAGCCCTGGCAATGTGGAAAATATTTTTTCTAAATAAAGTGCCCAAAGACAAAATGCCAATTGGCTCAGTTGGGAATCGAACTGGCAACCTTATGACCACAGGTCTGACCCCCTAACCACTGAGCCATCTGTGAAACGTTTCACAATGCCTTAAATCAAATGTAGCAGACGTCTCTGTCAAGTAATGGTTTCGAAACATTTCACAAAGCCTCGACTCAAATGTTTAAATTGTCTCAATTGTTTCAAATGTTTTGACCGTCACTAGAGAGTATACCAAATCCACAAAGTGGCCACAACCACTACTAAATACAGACCAAATTTTCTCAAACCAACAAGAGTGTATTCAGCCTAACCAGAGAGAGAGAGACAGAGACACACAAAATGGCACATTAAATACTGTTCAGAAGGGCATGATGGGATGAATGCTGATTGGAATCATCTGAACCGGATTATGGAAGGGAGGAGTCATTGATGATGAGGACCGAGTAGCACCACCTGTGGGGGAACAGACACACAGAGCAGAGACAAACACACAGAAAACAGAAACACAGAACAGGTAATACAGAAATACATGTGCTCTTACACTGGGGGACATAACAAATGTGAATGCTTTGTAGTTATGTCAGATCTCGTAATTTAGCCTACAACATAATTTTGACCATATTGATCATACATGTGATATTATCTACACTGATTATAATATTGCCAGTCTTCCTTATCTAATGGTCTAAATGCCCATTCCTTAACATGAACAATTATGAGTAGGCCATTTACGCATTTAATCGCTCAGCAATTTTTTTCCAAGCCATCTTTCTCGCCTCGCAGTATTGCCCTTTTTGGCGATGACACCTTTGAATTCTTAATAAAGTTCAGCTGAGAAGAACATATGTAGTTTTTGCTTCTTTTGTGACATACTATCTTTTCCACAATTGTTTGTTCTGGGCTGCTTATGTATTCCGTGCACGTGCACAATGCAAAATTGTTTAGGACTGGTTTGAGTTAACATTGACCAGGCATGGCTATATTCTGTTAATGGAACAGCTTGAATTTAAAGGTGGCATTCATTCAAACCTGGCTTTTTTAATTATTAAGCACATATATCATTAGTGGTATTGATGGAATACCCCCCTGGGATTATGTTTTACCCTTTTCTGTTATCTCTTGTTCTTTAGGGGGCGGGTAAGTAGGGGGAAGGAAGATCACCTGACTAAAACCTTCACAGCATTACATTTTCCTTCTTGTTACATATTAATGTGTCTAGCAGGGTTGTCCACTTGCCCTACTTGTAGTTGCCCAGGTTTCCAAGGGCTTCAGACAAACGTCACCGGTAGAGACTGAGACAAGTATAGAAGGTCAGCTTGAAGAATAGACCAAACAGGCAGGTTTCCAGGAGCTTCAGATTATCATCACAGATGAGTACTAAAAGTGAGGGAATGGAGAATCAGGGTTAGCAAAATAATAAGTCGTCACCATAAGGGCACAGCTCTCAGACTGGCTATCAAAAATGAAAAAAAAAACAGCACTGTACTCAGGCGGGAAAAAGGTCGCTTGGGACAACACGTACTGCATAGTACAATAATCAGGCAAACACTGATCGCTGTAATCTCCCTTAAGAAGGGAGTGCAGCAATCAGCCCAGGTGTGGCAGATCAACAGGTGCAGAGGATGACTGCTGACAGGGACTGGTGCTCAGGAAACAGGTGCCTTCGTGGAGTGACTGGAAACTGATGAATATGGAACAGACAAACAAACACAAAACAGACCAGACACACCGACACAAGTGAACCAGAAGGAAGGGAAGGCACACAAAAGGAGAGGGAGAGAGCTCAGGGAGGCGGGACCATGACAGTTTGTCAAACTACCTCTTTTAATCATATCGGTATTCACAATACTCAGCAACACATCTCACTGTATGCTGATGATGTGATAATATTTTTGTAGAATGCTCCTCAATCAATCCCTCCTTTATTGTAAATTTTCACTGATTTGGCTTAATATCAGGCTGTAACATAGATTGGTCTAAATTTGCATTAATGCCTTTGAATAATTCAATGGAGTTATACACTCACCTAAAGGATTATTAGGAACACCATACTAAGACTAGTCAGGCTGTGTTCAGTTGATTAGACCAATTACTTATGAGTAGGCTAGAATAAAGAAACTGCCTAAAGGTGACACAAGGTCAGATTGTTCAGTGGTTCGGTTGTCAGACTTGTAAGCGTTTACCAACCCTATACATATAGACATACACTCACCTGAAGGAGTATTAGGAACACCATACTAATACTGTGTTTGACCCCCTTTCGCCTTCAGAATTGCCTTAATTCTACGTTGGATTGAATCAACAAGCTGCTGAAAGGATTCTTTAGAAATGTTGGCCCATATTGATAGGATAGCATCTTGCAGTTGATGGAGATTTGTGGGATACACATCCAGGGTACGAAGCTCCCGTTCCACCACATCCCAAAGATGCTCTATTGGGTTGAGATCTGGGGCCTCATTTATAAGACTTTGTGGTGTATTTGCGTCAGAAGTGGTGTACGGACGAAATATAGGACATGCGTATGCAAAGAAATATTCAGATTTATAAAACCGTGCGTACGCATGTCCTACGCCGTTTTCCCTTTATAAATCACAATCAACTAAATGTGTCGCAGCGGTTGCGGCTGCATGTCACAGGATCTTTTTTCTTCATTGGGAAAAAGGACGGGGGATTGAAGCCCTGTATTGATTATCGCCCACTCAATGATGTCACTATAAAACATAGGTATCCCCTACCCTTGATACCAGCAGCCATGGAACAAGTTGAGCAAGCGTCTATATATACGAAACTGGACCTACGATCTGGCCTATAATCTTGTCAGGATAAGAGAAGGACACAAGTGGAAAACTGCCTTTATCACCCACAAGGGACACGAGTATCTGGTGATGCCCTATGGGCTCACTAGCGCCCCAGCTATCTTCCAGTCATTCATGAACAACCTATTTCAGGACATGCTAAACGTCTATGTTGTTGTGTATATTGATGACATCCTTATATACTCGGAGAACCTGGAAGATCATATATGACATGTGAAAAACGTACTACAACGGCTACAAGACCATCATCTATTCATAAAAGCGGGAAAGAGTGAATTCCACGTAACCACAGTCTCGTTCTTAGGATTTGTCCTCACCCACGAAGGGGTCCATATGGACGACAAGAAGGTGAAAGCAGTGTGGGCCACAGCCCTGGACGCTAAAGGAGTTGCAACGGTTCATAGGGTTTGCCAATTTCTACAGGAAATTCATACGCAATTTCAGCACAGTGTCCACTCCACTTCATGCTATAACTGGACAGCAGAAGCAGAGACTACAATGGACGGAAACGGTAGTGAATGCCTTCTGTACCAGCAGCCTCCAGCAGTTCTCCAGCAGCCAGACCCATCATTGCCATTTAGTGTGGAGGTGGACACATCGGAAATCAGGGTGGGAGCAGTGTTAGCCCAGCGCAGGACCAGGTCCTCTCCAACCCATCCATGTGCCTTTTATTCCCGCAAGCTATCGCCGTCCGAAAGGAATTATGCAGTGGGGGATAGGGAATTACTGGCCATAAAATTGGCTTTGGAGGAGTGGAGGCATTGGTTAGAGGGGGCGCAACACCCGTTCTTGGTGTTAACAGACCACCGGAATTTAGAATATATAAAAAATGCAAAGAGGCTCAACCTTCTTCAAGCACGGTGGTCCCTGTTCTTTAATCGATTTAACATTACCGTTTCTTACCTTCCAGGAAAGAAAAATGTCAAGGCTCACCAAGTATGACTCAGTTCCCTTTGTTCGTAAGAAAGAGCCATCCAAAAAAAAACGGATTGTATGGCCGTTGTGAAATTCGTACCCTGGTTGGCACAGGACAGGTGTGGACCCTGGGTGAGTGATGTCAATGTCGAACTACGTCAGTGTCGAACGACGTTAGTGTCGAACGACTGTTGACAGTTCATTGTTGAACATTTCTGGCTGCCTTTCTGTAAGGAGGCTACTATGAAACGATCAAAGCCATCGGAGGCACAGTTTAGAAAAAAGAAGAAAGATGAGAAAGAAAGGAGACAGACCTATAGTGGTATGTTTTTTATGGACATTTTGAAAAGCATCTGTCTGCAATATATCACAATTCATACTATATTTGCCCAAATTAAAATCCCTTCTTAAACCCAAAATTCAATTTTAAGCAAAGCAGTCCAAAGACCACCATGAATGGTTATAAATATGGGCAAATTTGTCTAGTACACATTCATCCATCTATATCGTAATGACAAGATACTTTTTAACCAGGAACAAATGTAATTTGAACTTTATTTAGTCCCTGGTCCCTGCGGTCAAAACAGAACAAGCACTGTACACCCCAAAGTCCTTAGTTCCTGGGGTGGAATCAAGGCAAAAGTTTTTGTTGACATTTCCAGAAAGCACAACATTGCCGTCAGAATTATACACTTCAAGTCAGTTCGCGTTTTCATCACCATCTCCTGTCCTTTAGACAGATATTTAAGAGGAGATGGAAAACCACCTCACCATTGATTCATGTGGTGCATTAGTTTCATTAAATATACATTGTCAATATAGATTCACACATGCATTTGTTTCATACATATTCATTGTCAATTGGTTGCAACGTACATTGTGGATAATATATGCTATGCAAGCAACCGCTTGACAACATAAATGCAATTGGTTGCTTGGACATCCCCTTTATTATTTTCAAGTTCGGCAAGATGCTTTTTAATGCAGCCAGAGGATCATTTTGGTTGCTAAATTAAAATAACTACTATAAATGTAAGCCACATGAAATCCATGATACATATATATATATATACAGTGCCTTGCGAAAGTATTTGGCCCCCTTGAACTTTTCGACCTTTTGCCACATTTCAGGCTTCAAACATAAAGATATGAAACTGTAACTTTTTGTGAAGAATCAACAACAAGTGGGACACAATCATGAAGTGGAAATAAATTTATTGGATCAAAGTCAAAAGTCAAAGTGGTTTATTTATCATATGCATTGAACAACATACATCATCCTATGCAGAGAAATTCTTATTGACATGGCTCGGCAATTCTATGCAGTGGGCTTAAAAACAAGAATTACAACAATATAAGAATTTTAAAATAGGAATGACAATAGTAATAATAGTAATAGTAATAATAATGATAATAATTAAACGATATGTACTGAGCAGTGGTCTGGAAAATGTACAACAGTAGAAGCAGTAAACATTATAGAATTGGCATGGAAAATTGTTTTCAGAGGTGCATTTGAATTCTGCTACATCAGATGTAGAGAGCATAAAGTGACCAGAGAGTGCTAGTGCTCAACAGACGATTTGCGATCAGTGTCTGTGTTCCATGTTGAGCAGCCGAATGG
>JACXGM010026043.1:0-15042 GCA_016801145.1 Umbra pygmaea | reverse complement strand
GAGGTAATGCTCATTGGTTCACCACACCAGCTACGTAAGGCTGGGTCTCCAACTTTAAGTATAGATGGTGCTATACTTCAATTTCAATCTAAATTAAAAAATTTGGGGGTGATATTTGATAGTAATTTAACATTTGTTCCTCATGTTCAGAACACTGTCAGGACATCATTTTTTCATCTAAAAAATGTAGCCAGATTACATCCCATGTTGTCACTCCCTGTGGCTGAAAAGCTAATCAACATCTTTGTATTTTCTCGGATTGACTATTGCAATGCGTTGATGGCTGGGGTCTCAAAAGCTACCCTTAGCAAATTACAGTTGGTTCAAAATTCAGCTGCCCGAATTCTGTCTGGAAACAAGATGAGGGATCATATTACTCCTGAATTGGAATCTCTACATTGGCTCCCTGTCAGATTCCGTGTTGATTTTAAAATCCCAATGCTCACCTATAAGGCTTTGCATGGATTGGCTCCTCATTATCTTTTTGAGCTTTTAACCCCTTATACATCAGCTCGTGATCTCCGCTCCTCGGAGGCTGGTCTTTTAATTGTCCCACTTTTCTCGACTAAAGTCCATGGGTGATAGGGCGTTTTCTTCGATTGCTCCAAAACTTTGGAATTCCCTGCCTGCTGAGATTAGGCAATGCTGAATCCCTTAGTGTTTTTAAATCATCCCTTAAAACTTATTTGTTTAGGGTAGCTTTTATATAAATTGCTCAAAATTGCTATATTATTATTATTACTATTTTATTCTTACATTTTATAATGTTTTTTATTGGCAGTTTATCTTATTTGATTTCTTTGTTATTAATGCGTTGTCTCTTAATTGAATGTTTTATCATGTTCTTACTTTTGTGAAGCGCTTTGAGATATTACTTTTAAAGGCGCTATATAAAATAAAGTTTATTATTATTATTATTATTATTATTATATTATCAGTGCATTGCATCTAGTCTTTAGTCGTCATTTTATGGTGTATGTCCCTTTAAGTTCTAGTGACACATCTCTCTAGTTTGGCCATTGCTGGGATAGGGTTTAGGTTAGGTTACGCTAGTATCTTGTAGATCTGGTGATAAATGATTATGTCCAGCTGTGTTCTATTAGCCAGTTAGTTTTTCTATATATATAGTGGCCAAACTAGAGGGAGGTGTTGGGCATTGTATACTGTTACTTGGTTTAGTGTTCTCTTTCTGATATCGGTCTAAGATGTTGTATTGTCACTGGTCTCTAGTTCTGTCAGGGAGCTACACCACAAACATGTGAATTGTAAAAAGGGTGTTGTCGAGGTTGGAAGTTTGTGTGTACAGTCTTTATTTGTATGTTAGCTGTCAGTGTCCATGCTGCCACGCCAATCGTAACAAAATCTGACTTGTTAGAGGCCTACTTGGTTCCACCCTGTTATGTTCCATTCCACCCTGTTATGTTCCATTCCACCCTGTTATGTTCCATTCCACCCTGTTATGTTCCATTCCACCCTGTTATGTTTCATTCCACCCTGTTAGGCAAGGATTTCTTAAATATATTTTAACCAGAATATTAAGTGTTTGGTATATGAAAGCTCTTGAGGTATATGTAATGCATATACATATATATATACATTTATTTCTACATTATTAAATGCTCCATATTAGACAACAAAATGGGGACCAAAAAGGTACAGATTCTTAATATTCAAGATATATACTCATATACATTTGATGCAGGGTAAACATTAGAAAGGGGAACATTACAAGAAAAACACAAAAACATCTCACAGACCTCTTTGTTACAGTAGCAGTACAGCACAGCCACCAGTAACCCCTACAAGGAAACAAAACTTCGATTTAAACAGGAAAATTATTGGCTTTGCTTACTAGGTTGTGTATGTTTTATATTGATTGGGTTGACTTCGGGTAAAGTTGTTTTGTTTAGGTTCCTTACCTGAAATGAGTTAAGGAAAAGCGTGGAGAAGACCTTGACATAGCGCAGGATTCCAGTGGTTTGCTCATCAGTTGCAAAGATGAAGAATACCTCATGAATGCCAAATAGAGGGATAAGGGTGAGGGTTGCTTTGGCCAACCTACAGTATGAGGACACAAGGAATAGGAGGCAATCATTATATTTTTTTACCCACATTTCTCATCTTATTATGCAAATGTCTCTCTTTATGTATCTTTCCTCCTCTGTCTGTCATCAACTATCAAAATGAATATCAAATTGGCTAACCTTAACTTGTAGTCAGGATAGCCATTCTGATTGTTGGCACGTAGTTTAGAAAAAATCACCTTCAAAATCTTCATAAAAAGCAATAAATTGATCTGTTGGAAGTGTAAAAAGTATCTTAAAAAAAGAAAAACACATCCATGTATTTGAACTGCTACATGTACATGCATGCAAATGCACACATTATAATAATACAAATAATAAATAATACCCCCCAACTCCTTGAGAGAGAAACATTTACATAAGAATTCAATAATCATCCTCACCAATGTAGCAAAAAGTATGGGGAATCGTATTATCCACCAGTAGTTCATGTTTTCGTTGAAAGCCCAGCACCTAAGAGTACCAGATTGAAACATGAATTGTTTACGCATGTTTCAGACAAATCAATACAGACAACAGGATCTGCAGTGTGCACCGATTGAAGTCAGACATGGTCACACACTCACTCTTTGTTTTCCCTCAATAGCTTGGCCAGCACCCAAGGAATGACAAATAAAAGTGGGGTTCCTATAAAAAAAGAACATTAACACAGTGCATCCGGAAACTATTCACAGAGCTTCACTTTTTCAACATTTTGTTATGTTACACCCTTATTCGGAAATGGATGAAGTTAATTATTTCCCCGAAATATTTTACAAACAATACCCCATAATGACAATGTGAAAGAAGTGTGTTTGAAACCTTAGCAAATTTATTACAAATAAAATATGAAAAAAGCACATATACATACTGCAAGTATTCACAGCTGTTGCCATGACACTCAAATGAGCTCAGGTGCATCCTGTTTCCACTGATCATCACTGAGATGTTTCCACAACCTGATTCGAGTACACCTGTGGTAAATTCAGTTGATTGGACATGATTTGGAAAGGCACACAGCTGTCTATATAAGGTCCCACAGTTCACAGTGCATGTCAGAGCACAAACCAAGCCATGAAGTCCAAGGAATTGTCTGTAGACTTCCGAGACAGTATTGTATTGAAGCACAGATCTGGGGAAGGTTACAGAAATATATCTGCAGCATTGAAGGTCCCAATGTGCACAGTGGCCTCCATCATCCGTAAATGGATGGAGTTTGGAACCACCAGGACTCTTCCTTGAGCTGGCCGCCTAGCCAAACTAAACGATCGGGGGAGAAGGGCATTAGTCAAGGAGGTGACCAAGAACTCAATGGTCACTCTGACAGAGCTCCAGCTTTCCTCTGTTGAGAGAGAACCTTCCAGAAGGACAACCATCTCTGCAGGACTCCACCAATCAGGCCTGTATAGTAGAGTGCCCAGATGGAAGCCACTCCTCAGTAAAAGGCACATGAGAGCCTACCTGGAGTTTGCCAAAAGGCACCTGAAGGACTCTCAGACCATTAGAAACACATTTTTCTGGTCTGATGAAACATTGATTGAACTCTATCGCCTGACTGTCAAGCGTCATGTCTGGCGGAAACCAGGCACTGCTCATCACCTGGCCAATACCATCCCTACAGTGAAGCATGGTGGTAACAGGATTATGCTGTGGGCATGTTTTTTAGCAGCAGGAACTGGAAGACTATTGAGGGAAAAATGAATGCAGCAATGTACACAGACACCCTTGCTGAATACCTGCTCCAGAGTGCTCTTGGCCTCAGACTGGGGTGAAGATTTATCTTACAGCAGGACAAAAACCCTAAGCACACAGCCAAGATAACAAAGGAGTGGCTAAAGGACAACTCTGTTAATGTCCTTGAGTGGCCCAGCCAGAGACCAGATTTGAACCAGATTGAACATCTCTGAGAGGTCCTGCAAACAAGAATGGGAGAAACTGCCCAAAAATAGATCATAATGAATTGTCTTATTTTTTGTAACATAACAAAATGTGGAAAAAGTGAAGCGCTGTGCATACTTATGCATTGTACTGTAGATGATCTCGGCAGAATGGTACTTTGAATGGAAACATAATGCATTTCTTACCCCAGCCAAGGCAGATATAAGGCAGGTACTTGTTGTTATCGATAAACACTGAGGCGATGAGGACTGAATACAGATAAATGGCCTCTCCAAAGAACCAGTAATGATTGGCTAGAACACAATAGTGCATCAACACCTGGGCGAGCCTGCAACCAATGGCAGTCTGGAGATGATAAATATTAAAAAGACAAGCCTCACTACAAGAAAATGTCAGTTTTAAAGTAAATATCAAGCAATTTTATGTATTTTGCATTTAACTTCATGGTTTTGTAGAATTTCAACATTTTGCCAGGTTTGCCTAAAGCACCGTTACTCAAATCAAAGGGCTGTATTATGCTGGTGTCAAAAAAAAGGAAGCATTAACCAGATTTACATAACGCTTTTGCAGTGGCATACACGTTTCAAAGCAAAAGTCTCATTCTGTACATTACCAAATTCACGGTCGCAATTGTTAACAAATAGTGTGACATTTGCAAGCATACTGTACTTCATCCAAACACGTCATTGAGCCGGACAATTCTTTTACAACTGCTCATTCAACACGGAAGCCTTTAGTCAGCTCATGCACGGGATGTATACACTCACTAATTATACTTCTACGACTGAATTTATAGGTGCCCAATCTCCACGAGGAGTCGCTGGAGCGTGACGTGGCAGAATAGATTATCCAAAGTATGACAATATGCACTGCATCGTGCTGGAAGTTCTGGCAAAGTCTGAGAATACGTAGTCAGGGATGAATCACTATCTATCATGATGTAGCATGTCCTGCAATGCAGCAACTTAGCCCACTGCGCCACAAAGACGCCACCATAATTTTGTTTCTATCTACAAACAACTCAATGTAATTTAGCAAGATGTAAATGTATAGGGATTAAATAGGTTATACTAGGTGTTACCAAACTTTATAGCTCACTACACCTTTCAAATTGTAATCCTAGCTCATTCCCTCCCCAATAAAGGTTTAACTTGCTGCCCTCCATATAGAACAAACATGGTTATTCTCAAATGTATGTAGGTACTCACTCAAACTAACACACTGGATTAGCCTGACGCTGGGAAGCAAACGTGTCATCTGTATTTCAGAACATATTTGACATTTTTTTTCACTTTTCACCCATATACAAAGCATCACACTTTGGGAACCTCTGTCGTTATACTGTCTGTTTTTATCTAAAAGTTGCCTACTCATTAAAAAATAACACTACAGTTGACTTCTGAACAACTCTGTGTAACTCAAATCTAAATGCATTTCCACTCTGTGTCCGCTAAACCAGCCCATAGTGTACATGAGGAGTATTTCCAAAGAAACTATTTATTATTCCACTTAGTTATTCCAATAGTTATATCAGACAGGACTACTATATTTTGTGGCAACCTTAATCAACAATTCACCTTGTGACTCAGCATCTCTCCAAGGTCTGACGGTCTCATGATCTCCCGACCCCAGTGGCGCTCCAGCATGTTATCCTTAACTATCACTGACACGGCTCGCAGGATGAAAGACACAAACAGGTTGGCATGAATGTAGTTACGAGTGCAGTGAAGCTTCCTGACAGAAAAGTAGAGGTAGATTTGCAGTTATTACTACAAAGAAATAAACACAGAGAAAACAAGCTGTTCAAATAATGTATTTCCTTATTTCATAACACATAAATGTACACAACTGGCAGCTAAAAACAGAGGTGGCTCACCATTGTTAAGACATTAAGGTCCTACGTTTCTGGGGTTTGTGGAGGAGGAGACTGAAGCAGAAGTGGAGCTTGCTTTGTATTTATTTTTCAGGCAAGCAAAATGCCAGTACTGGCAAAATAGTATTGGGGTGCCCAAAATTAACAAAACCCTCACCTAACACAGCAGACCTGTAATCACACAATGAAAGAAACGTGCAACAGCATGGCAGAACTACGGAATAGAAAAATCACAATGAAGCACAAACATTTTAAACATCTGAGAATGAGGGGAGCAATTAACAAACATGAAACTGGTGAGCAGGATAATGATGTAAAGATGGGCAGGTGTGGGTGTGCATAGAGGTTGATAGTAGTGGTGCAACAGCAAGGCAGAACTACATGGGCCCCTGGGTAAGGGGAGGGAGATGTGGCTTCTGTCTCAGCTGTTGGAGGCGTTGTGTCTGCCAGTGGTGTAGCCCACTCTCCCAGCTGAGGTTTCGCCTGCTCCCCCAGATGTGATGTGGCAGACAGCTCCTCTGCCTGCAGTGATGGTGTAGCTGGTGTCTTTGCAGGCTGTACCAACAACTATAGCAGCGCTGTGCTATATCCCCTTGAGGACTGGTATGGTGAAACGTTAAATCCGCACCAGTCCTGGCTTCTCCCCAGGTGTGGTGGATCGGCTATAGCCACCTGAGGCAATAGAGTTGCCTGCCAGAAGGTGGTGAGCTGACCGGATCCAGAACACTGTCCACACAAGAATAGCCCCCCCAAAACAATCATAGGGGAAGGCATCCTGGCTGTAGCCCCATTGGACCTGCCCAGTGGGAACAGGGTAGGTGTCCTGCTCTTTGAATGGCTGAAACCTCTTGGGAGCCTCTGTCAGAATCCTCTCAACCTCTCCTTCATCAGTGGCCACCCTTTCCTCTCTCTGTCTCCCACCGGGTCAGGGAAGGGGCATACCCAAAATATGACCAGAGATGGTTGTATTCCTCCTCCGCCATCTCTTCATCTGGCTGAGCGGACCAGATACTACTTGTCGCCTGCGTCGGCGTGACCAGAAGCTTCTGCTTATTTCTTATTGGGTGCTTTGTGAAGGAGGAGACTGAAGTAGGAGGGAAGCTAGTTTCTTGTTTCATTTCAGGCAAGCAAACCGCCAGTACTGGCAAAATAGTAATGGGGCGACAGTAACGCCGAAAAAATAACAAAACCCACACCCAACACAATGGCCCTTTAATCACACAGTGAAAGAAACGTGCAACAGCATGGCAGAACTACAGGATAGAAAAATCACAATAAAGCACGAAACTTTGAAACACCTGAGAATGAGGGGAGCAATTAATAAACATAACACTGATGAGCAGGATAATGATGTAAAGATGGGCAGGTGTGTGTGTGCATAGAGGTTGAAAGAAGTCCGGGATGAGAATATGGGAATAATGTCCGATATGTCCAGAGGAAGGCATTAGGGTCCCTGTAAGCTGTCCCTCAGCCACCAGTCATGTGAGGGACTGTTACACATGTATACCATTGATAATGGGTATTATGTTAAATATGATGCTTGTGTCTCACATCCAAAACAATTGGATCTGTTGTCCATGGAGCAGAACAGTGGGGAGTCAAGCAGGTGCTTATTGCTCTTTTTGAATAGGTGGATAAATATAATAATTTCATACTGTTTTTTAATACTTGACGAAGGGTGCTCTCAATAATCTCTATCTAATGCTGAGTGAGATGCAATGCCAGCCTCACAAACAACTCTGATTGAAAGGAAACACTGAAGTGTACAGAGATTTGAACCTGTGTAACGGTTAGAATGTGTTGTGTTTATTGGGACTGTAATGTACCATTGCTATCAGCCCGCACGTCAGTTCGCCATGTCCTCGACTGGGCTCAAACTCGCGGCCATCTGCTCCGCAACATACGCTACAGCCCTGCTTGACAACGTACCAACCAAGTGAGCTATACAAAAGGTACCAATTTTATAGCTCCTCTGCAACTTTTCAAGCTAGCTGTGGAGTGAGCTTTAGAGTATGATCTTAAACTCTATTACACCTGGTTAAAGGATACTAGTGAAATAAGTCACAAGTTACCTGATACTCAGTAGAATGATGAGTGCTGAGACAAGAGCAAAGAGGGACATGGTGTAGCCAACCGTGTAAAGTATCTTGAAGCTCACCAACATTTCTTTGAACCACCGCTGTAGGAACACACATAGTAGCATGTTGCCATTTGAAAAAACAAGATGAAAGCTTCCTAGCATTTTCTCTTTGCCTTAATCCTTCAGTGTTTGCAAAGCTGTATTAAACACAGTTTATACTGATGGTATCTAGACTATGAGCACTCCAAACGAAGGCTGTTTTACCTTTACTGCTAAGTGCACATTAAAAGCTATAATTATTTAAGTAGATATTGTAGTGAAGTGTTTTGTATCTGGTACATCATGAAATGTGACTTCTGGCTCTTCTTCACATTGAGAGATGTTCCTCCAGACCTCTCCCTTCTGGTCCTCCACCCAACGACCATCAGAGCCACAACGCCTGAACACCACACCCTGTGACACTGGACAGTCCATGGACACATACACACATGCACGCACTTTAGGAATCTATTGCATTGTCAGGACAGAAACAGTTACCCTTATAAAAACCTACACAAACCCTAGTCTAACCCTGTCTTTAACCCCTAAAAACTTACATTAACAATTAACCATAAATGTAACCCCTAATTGGAAAAAAGCTTTTGAATAGTGAATGATCCAAAATAATGTCCAATAGTTCTTGTTGACCTACTGTAAATTTGCTGAGATTTGTGTTACCAACAGGTTAGTATAACATGACCACATGCACGGAAATACATTCAGTGTGTTCACACAGCTAATATTTCCCCAAAGATGCACCATACACTAATCTGAAAGCACAAACAGTGGTTTTGAATGGGTACAAATACATTTGTTTAATAATTTATATTAATATATTGATAACTCCCCAACTTTGAAACAGTTTGATCAATTACCAGTGATCATTCAAGGTGGATGAAAGTGAAAATGTATTCACCCTTGTCAAACCATGGCAGATAGAATGGACAGGACACATTGACAACAGCCCCTGGAGAACCATCAGGCCAGCATGTGTAGCTGTCAAACGTCCTTCTACAGAACAAGCCTGGGACAAGATCAAAAAACATTCTGGTCAACGAAACTAACCCCAATGGTGTGCACTATGGCTTTAAACTGCTATTTCATTGCAGGTATTACATTCAAAATCATGATTAGTTGCACTTCAATGCAAACCTCTGTCTACAGTACATTTACTATATAAATTATCAACATCTCCCAGGTGCCTTCTGGACAGTATAATACTTTTTTTAAGCATAAAATAATGTATGCCACTGGCACGCGTTATGTTGTCCTTCATTACTCTTGCTTGCCAGGCTTACTAGGGCACTCAACCTCAACTTGTGTCGGAGACAACAGCTGTGGTAAAAGACTGGCAAGTTCACCAAATACCATTTCTAAATTCATAATCCATTAGAGTGGTGTTATTACCGTGAGGAAATGGCTCACTCTCTATCATCTTTAAACACTCGTCTTTGTAATGGATCCACTTCATGTAGGTATCCTCTAAGACGAGCATCTCTACCTGGAGGACAAAACAAAACAGTGATTTAACAAATAACAAGATGCTACAATCAACTCATCATGTGCATTCTGTCTGACATTGTTTTTTAAGGATGAATGTGTGTTTGAAAAGACTTGCTCTGTGACATTTCTATACTGAGAATACAACAACCTGAAATAAATAAAAGCATGTAGGGTAATGGTTTGGAAGCTATATATTTTATTTCTCTACAGGATAGTGGCCAATAGGTTTACCCTTCCATAGTGGGATATCAAAATCCAAAGTAACCATACCTTTTAAAAACATCCGCTTTCTGCACACTATAAAAGTGTACTGTACTTCAGAATACAATGGTTTTCCATAATTCAGTACAATGACCTCTATGGCAGGAATCCAAACTACAGTGTTCTATATTGTGGAGCTTCGCCCCATAGGGGAGCTGTGCTCCTAGTGGTTTACCCCTCCTGCATGGTGGGAGGCACCGGAACATTTTTAAATGTACACAAAAAATGTAAATAGGGTAACCGTGCCATCTCTTTATAGGGGGGCTGTGACCGACTCTCATCTCCCTTTTGTCTTCAGCTGACAACACATTAGCTGCACCATTTTTATTTGACGATTTCTAGTTGTGATTAGTGTTTTTGTTATCACGTCATCAACCCTTTTTTTCTATGTCATTTCCTATAGAACTTTAACCTGCCATTGCCACCGCCTAACCCAGGATGGTAAAACACCTGTTTTTTGTATTGGAGTAGTAGCATGCGAAAGCGTCCCTGCGGCACTCTGTTGCATGTGCGTTTTGCATGCCGATGCCTGTAAAGATGAGGGAGAGAAGGGAGGTCTTTTTCTTCTCTGCGCCACCTTCAGACATGGCGGAGGTGGTTATGGCCCCAATCTCTGATGGGGAGGAAGAAGAGGAGGCTCTGGGGGATCGTGGGGATCTTTCAGATCACTCCCTCCCCGTAGAGAACGCAGCTGAACTGGCGGCTCTTGTAGAGCCCTTGCTTAGCTCAGATTCTTCCCTATCCCAATCGAAAGTGGAGGACAATTCTTCTGAAGAAGAGTTGGAGGTCGCCGCTCCACCACCAGTCCGTGAGGACGTCGTCCGACCTTCAATTAGACAAGACCTCCCGGGAATGATGAGGAAGGCTGCCACCCAACTCAAGATTCCCTACCCACCCAAGGTAGACGTGGAAGAAGTGGAAACTTGGGAAGGCAGCCACTATGCCAGACCCACTTCTCACAAAGCGCTGCCCCCAATGATTGGCCTCACCAAATTCGTGGAGTCATCGTGGGGGGCTCAAATGCAGACCGCCACTCCAGTCAGGAAGTCCCTCCAGTCAGGGTGTCTCCAGCTAGAAAAAGTTGCCATTACAGCATGCGTAACCCCAGAGAGAAGAGAGGCACTGCGGCACGAATTCGACTGCTGTCAGCCATTATGCACAGTAACAGCAAGATGGATCATGTCCCTGTTGGGACTGATGTCAGCAGCACATGTGGTGGTGCCGTTAGGCTTACTACACATGTGTCAAGCACATAAATGGTTCACTGGGCTCAGATTGGACCTAGGAGGTCAACGCAACGTTCGCGAAACAATCCCAGAGTCGCTGCCAGAGAACCTGACCTTTTGGAGAGACCCAGACAGACTTTTGCTCGTTCCTCCCCGTTTACACCAACACATCTCTGTCGGGATGGGGGGGGGGACTTGTGAGGGCAGAGCAGTCGGGGGGGTGTGGTCTCAAAACAAAGAGCAGCTAAACAGGCTAGAGGTCAGGGCAGTTCTACTGGTCCTCTTGCGTCGAGAGAAAATGCACAGTGTCCCCTGTGGTTCTATTTGAAACGCTCAGACAGCCCTTTACTGGGAGTGGATGTATTCCTGCACCCAAGGTGGCCGAGAGGCCTGCTTTATGCTTTCCTTCCCAAGACACTTCTGCTGCAGTTAATGCAGAGGATTCGGGAGGAAAGAGCGTCAGTTATACTGGTGGCTCCGGAGAGACCAGGTGCATCCTGGTTTCCGGAAATTACAGCAATGTTGTGTGCCCCACCATGGCGCATTCCTCACCAGCCAGATGCATTGCTTGTGGGTCTGGCCCCTGAACGGGAGAGAATAATGCACATAGGACTGTCGGAAGGGGTTCTCCAGACAATCCAGAGTGCACGTGCCGTCTCAACCTCCAGAAATTACAGATGTTGGTGGAGACTTTTTACGCATTGGTGTTCAACGTGGGACCTTGACCCAAAGAGTTGTGCGGTGAATTCAGTGTTGGAATTCCTACAACAGCTGTTGGTAGAGGGAAAATCGCCCGGCACACTTAAAGTGTATGCGTCAGCGATTTCAGAATGTCACGATGGGTTCAAAGACTACTGTCTTTGCACACCCTTTAGTGACACGTTTCCTGAAGGGAGCCCGGCGATTGCGACCTAATGTGCGATCGAGGCTGCCCAAATGGGATTTGTCAGTGGTTTTGGAAGCACTCCAAAAGCCACAGTTCGAACCATTGGATCAGCTGGCTTTGAGCATGCTATCCATCTAGACAGCACTACTTACTGCTCTGGCCTCCGCCAAGAGAGTTAATGATCTGTGTGCTTTGTCTATACACCCTGACTGCTGTATTATCAATGGTGATAAATGCAAAGCGGTGTTGACTAACCCGGTTTCTAACCCGGTTGACTAACACGGTTTGTCTCCCCAAGATCATTAAAACCTTGTATAGGTCACGTGTCTTGGAGTAGAGAGATTTCTGCCCCCCTCCCTTCGGGACAGAGAGGAAATTACACTGTCTGTGTCCAGTGGGAGCTTTGGCCCTGTACGTGTCCAGAACAGCGCAGATCCGAACGGGACAACAATTGTTTGTGTGTCACAGAGCTGCGGCACTGGGACGTCCCCCTTCTAAGAGATGACTGGCACATTGGTTGTGTGAGGCCATTGAGAGGCCTGCCCGTGCCTTAGAGTATCAGAGCACCTTCCACACAAGTTGTGGCGGCTTCTGCTGCTCTGAGAGGTGGAGCAGGAGTGGAAGAGATTTGTGAGGCTGCGTCGTGGGCGTCACCATCACCATTTATCAATTTTTTTGGTATTCATTTTTTTTACCACCACCCCCACTCTTCGGAGGAAAACTATATTTTTAATAAAGCAATATATTTTTGTATATACAATATATTACATTCAGTTTAAGATTTGCTTTCAGTACATTTACTTTTGTTCTACCGTAACCTATTTTTGTGAGACCCTGGGGTTGCTGCTTCTGCCAATGTCGCCACCTTGTGTTCGTTAAGGTGCATCACAATTCTATCTGGTAGGTGGTTCTTAAATTCCTCTAATAATATCAAATCCCTCATAGCCCCATATGTAGACACTTTACGTGCTGCACACCAGCGGTCGAATAAGGTTTCTTTATCCCTTGCAAATTCTACATAGGTGCGCTGAGGGTTTTTACGGTGGTGCCTAAAACGTTGCCTGTATGCCTCTGGAACCAATTCATAGGCACGCAACACGGTAGCTTTTACAGTCTCATATTCCATACTGTCTTGTGTGGACAGAGAGGCTACCACCTCCTGGGCCTTCCCAGTCAATTTACATTGTAGTAAAAGAGGCCATACTTCTTTAGGCCACTTAAGTGCAACTGCTACAAGCTCGAAGGCAGGAAAATATGAGTCAACCTCTGACT
Source organism: Umbra pygmaea (assembly GCA_016801145.1). NCBI lineage: Eukaryota > Metazoa > Chordata > Actinopteri > Esociformes > Umbridae > Umbra > Umbra pygmaea. The sequence goes on along the minus strand of JACXGM010026043.1, from coordinate 1,940 downwards.
CCCGGAATGGAGGAACCACTGCAATGTTTCTCCCCACATCAAAATGGCCTTCTCTCTCCACTGATGGACGAGCTACACCAGCCTCAAGCTCCATCTGCCGTATCCTGGCTTTGGTATCTGCGTTAATCCTTTTTATTTCCAACTCCTTGTTGGTCTGGATTTCTATACGCTTAACCTCTAAGTCGAAGTGTAACCTTCTCCTCTCTGCCTTGTCCTTGTCTCTCTAAAAGAGATTAGAGCCAAACTATCAAACCATAAACAATGCACAAGAGACAAAGCTCAGGCACAGACCAACCACATGAGTAGCAAGCCAGCACCCTGAGTGACGCAAAATGGCTGCTTTATATAGGAAAGGAAGGGCATGATGAGATTGATGATAATTGCTGAAACCAGGTGTATGGGATAACGGAGGGGAGGAGTCAGTGAAATGATGATTGGCTTGATGAGAATCTGCACCACCTGTGAGGAAGAGACAAACTGAACAGAACAAACACACAGAACAGGACAGAAACACAGCACAGAACAGCAATACAGACCAGGGCACAAAGCAAACATGGATCCTGAGACTGGGGGACGTAACAATCCGTATAAGGGCAGGGGGGGGAAAGCATTACGTTCGGAGTGTAACATAGAGGAGGGTGGTATTGTAGTTGTGTTTTTGTTAGATTTAGAAACGTTAGAAATAGGGAACAAGTGTCTTCATAGGATGACATTTGCCTCCCTCTGTGTGCATTATGTTTTTCCATTGAAATGTATTCTGAGATTAAGTTTTTCCAATGATTGAGGTGGCAAGATTTCTTTAGTTTCCAGTTTTGAAGAACTACTTTCTTAGCGACAGCAAGAGAAATGAGAAACGGCGTCCTACATTTTTGCAGATTGTAGATTTCAGAGATGTCACCAAGGAGATAGAGTATTGGAGAAGATGGGATTCTGTAGCTCAAGATGGTGGAGATTAGTGTCTCAATGACCATGGTCCAGAAAGAGTGAACTGGTTGACATAGGCACATGGCATGCACATAGTCATCTGTGCTACCTAAAGTGCATTGTGAACAGATACTTGTGTTTGCTATGCACATTTTGAAAATTTTACTTTGTGTTATGTGAGTTCTATGGATAACTTTATATTGTAAAGGTAATCTTACAGATGACTTCCCAGGAATCAGGATTGGGAGAGAAGGCCAGGTCTGTTTTCCACTTGGTTCTTGGGAGTGTTATTGATGTATTAAGATTGGAAATCATTGTATATAGTTGAGAGGTTAAAGTTATTAATTTTCACAAGGTCTTCTATAAGCTGAGAGGGTTATTGTCACGTTCCAAAGGTAGAGACAGGCGCGAGGTACGGATGATCCAATATACTTTATTGATATCAAAAAAGAATACTGCCACGTGGGGCTAAATAATAACTCCAGGGAAACACACAGGAATGCGTACAGGAACACACTGACTGACAAGAGACAAGGGGAGAACAACCAGGTTAAATACACAGATGAACTAATTACTAACACCATACATCTGTGATTAACCAATGACCTAACCCATAATACCTTCAAAACTAATGACATGAACTAGACACAAGAGGGCAGCATAATCATACAAACAAAGGGAGCACAAAGACAATACAGAAAAACCCCAACCCATGTGTGACAGAATCCCCCCCCACAGCCCACAACACTGAGGTGGGCCAAACAAGGGGGGACGAGATCAAAAAGCAGAGAACACAGGACCAATCAAACCAGGCGGCGGCCAGGGGCCCGGAGGGACAGAGAAGGGCCCTGGGTCTGGAGGGGCAGAGAGGGGCCCTGGGTCTGGAGGGACAGAGAGGGGCCCTGGGTCTGGAGGGACAGAGAGGGGCCCTGGGTCTGGAGGGACAGAGAGGGGCCCTGGGTCTGGAGGGACAGAGAGGGGCCCTGGGTCTGGAGGGACAGAGAGGGGCCCTGGGT
>JACXGM010026041.1:0-15043 GCA_016801145.1 Umbra pygmaea | reverse complement strand
CTCATTGTTATTGCCCTGTGTGTGTTGGTGTTCAGGTTCCTCCCCAATGTGTGGTAGATGCCTCCCTCTTGTGCCCCTGTTGTGTATTGCATGTTCCCACATTTCACTCCCATGTCTTGTCACATGTTTCTTGTTAACCAATAGATCACGGTGTAGTTAATTTCCAAGTCCAGGTGTCTTCCATTGTCATCGTTAGTATATGTATTTAGGTTCAGTGTTTGGTCTTGTCTCTTGTCGTTCAATGTTTCCTGTACGCGTTCCTGGTTGTGTCCCTTTGATTTATTCTTAAAGCCCCACGTGGCAGTTTTCGTTTCGTTATTAAATAAAGCATATTTAAATAAAGATCATTGTACCTTTGCATCTGTCTCTACCTGTGGAACATGACAATACAGGTGTAGCATTCCCCAGTTCCCCTTCCCTGAGAACTACAGCTTCCATATTCTAGACTGCTCAGAACTACAATTCCCATAACTCGGACTCAATCACCCAAATTCTGTACACCTGCTCTCACCTAGTCTGTATATAAAGCACACACACACCATTACCTCTTTGCGAGGTATTGTAAGTATTTTCTTCCTACTGAGCATATATTTTGGATTGTTATTCTGGCCTGACCTGTGCAGTGTGTATTCAGTATTGTGTTTTGGATTATCCTCTGTACGTTCGCCTGATCTGTTACTGCCTTGTTTTTGAAAAGCCTGCCTGCCTGAGAACCTGATCTGTGTAGCCTGTTAATGACAGCACCTGCATAATAGCTATATGGAAGTCCGTTTTCATAACGTTTCGTTTCCAGACAAGATTGCACAATGTGGCTTTTGATGGATGTATAAATGTCCAGAAACAAAATTCAAAGAAACGCGCTTGCAATGCAGAACTGCACACAGATGTTGGCTTGACTGCGTTAACTATAGTGTCGTCAGTACAGTAGCTATAGCAGGCTGATTGATGTTGACAGTAAGGTCTGTATCACCTAAACATTTGAATAGCATAAGAAATGCATCACTAAAGCAAACTGGCTAACGAATGTCATTTCAATTCAATTAAACTGTACATAAGTGTTCAGACCTTGTTATAAACGATCTAAATGAGTAGTTTTATAGGAACTATACTTGATTTGTGGCGTAGTAACATGGCAACAGTAAAATGAGTGGTGGGGGGTACGTTAATGTTTCACGATAACTGCACGCCTCGTGACATTTTCTTTAGCTTAAAATACTAATTTAAACATTAATTTTCACAAATAAAATGTTGGCAACCGTTTTATAAGCGCATTAACACACTCCAGACTGTGCGTTGCCAGGGAATAACCGCACATCTCCGCAGTGAAAGCTTTCAGCCCCTTGGCTTTCTACACTGCTGAGGTGTGCAGTTATTCCCTGGCAACGCACAGTCTGTCGTGTGTTAATGCTTACATGTTTTGCTCATATAATTTAAGAAAAATGTCCTTGGGTGTAGGTAATACCATAAGCAGATAGGTAAACTGTGATATAACCAGAGAGTTGATCAGGGTGATCTTTCCACAAATAGTCAGATGCTGTCTTTTCCAACTTTTATCTTTTTACTCTATGCTGCTACTCGGAGAGGATGTCTCCAACAGAATTACGTTGTACTGCATACAATGACAATAATAGATCTATCTATCCCCATCAGCCCATTTTATTGGTAAACTACATGGTAATGTAAATGCTGAGACTTTCAGTGCTCCAATACGCAGTATAGTACACTTTTCAAAATTAGATTTTAGTCCAGAAATGGCAGAGAACATATCAAGATCCTCAATGAGGCTGTGTAGTGACTCCACTTGTGGCTGTAAAAGAAAACATGAGTCATCAACATACAGTGACACCTGATTTCTAGTCCCTTAATGTTAAAGGTGCTATATGTAAAACGGACAGCCAGCGTTAAAAAATGGGTACTACAGTTCAAATTCAAAATACCTGAGTTGTATCCCTCCGCCACCTCCTCCCCAGAATCGAAACTAACGTGACGAACATGATCAGCGCAATCATGACAAGCAAACCGTGTTTTACTACGTCTATGGTCACGGAACCATTTAGAAACATGCAAAGTTTTTTAGGTTGTGTAGAATCTCTATGATCTTGTTCGTTTGCTGCTTCCATGGCTGTAGCGCGCTGGGTTTGCGTTTTTTACAGGTATGTTTGGCAATCCGTTCGTGCTGTCAAAATGGGCAGTTGATAACACACAGGCCAAAACATAAACATAAATTCCGTCCCGGAACGTACTTTTTCAAAAGAAAAAATACTGACATTAGCATTGTTTTCAGAAAATATAGTATTTCAGCTTAACATGTTTCCTTAATATCTGATGAGGCATTGGCGTCATTTTTAGATATATTACAGTACATGTATTACATATAGCACCTTTAATGTTAGTTTTATTTTTACCAGCCAGTATTTCGATAGAAATATTAAAAAGATAAGCAGACAGTGGACACCCTTGTTTCAATCCTCTTAACGGTTTAACATTTTGTGATATGTAGCCATTATTTACTATTCTGCACCCAGGGTTACTATACATAACTTTAGCCCACCTTATAATTGACTGGTGAATCTTCTTTGTATATCCAGCTTTTTAATACCCAAGTTGAATGGTCTATCATGGATTTGGGTCTCACTGGCCTCTCTCTGGTCCTTATTTATGAAACGTGCATATGACCTAAAACAGGCGTACGACGGGTGTACGCCGATTCCTACGCAAAGCAAGGGATTTATCAATTTTATCGCATAGGCTGCGATAAAATCTCACGTCTGGTCTGACCTCGTGTACGCAAGTTCTCCAGTGTGACTAGCGGTGTTCATGGTATAACCACCCAGTTCAGTGAATTGTTGAACCAGCGATCATTGATGAATGTGTGTGCATCAAAACTACCCCATATTGCAAGTTACATTTCAGATTTCCAAATTAATTATATACACCACATTGCTACTAAGTAGTATATTTTTCCCTTTCATTTCGAGGTGGCCTAGAACATGAGGGCTCAAATTAGGAAAACAACAATTTAAATCAAATAATATATAAATAAATATATATATTGTATGTGATTGGTGAAAAGTTTATTAAGTCGCCTATTTAAACAAACGCTTTGGCAGTCCTGAAGTCGAAGCGATGGCAGATCTAGCTCTGTTAGAGGACCTAATGCGCGCTCTCTACACCGGGACCTTTCAGCGGGACATCGAAGACAGGTCTGGTATTTCACAGCCAACAATAGTCGAAGTATGCCAGCAGTTTTGGCAGCTATGAAGTCTCTTTCTGGTATATTCAAACTTTGATTAAAGGACAATTTAATGAGATTGCTGTGTTTCCAAATGTTATTGGAGCGAATCGGGCGATTGATTGTACTGCGTCTGTAGCCACCATCCATGAATGATTGCGCATTTATCAATCGCAAAAACGTTAATTCAATCAACGTTCAGATCATATGTGATATCAGGATGTTTGTTCTGAATATGGTAGCCCGGTGGCCGGGTGGGACGCGCAACTCAAATTTTTTAAACAGCGTTGGAACAAGGCTACAGGAGGGCGCACTGCATGGCTGGAGTCATCTCCTCGGTGAGTTACACCCTCGTACAATTATTATAATAGTTCTACATAGATTTTGGTGAAACAGATGGATGTGATTCCTCTTGGTGACAAAGGTTTAGCCCTGACTGAGTGCTTCATAACACGCGCTTGCAAATCCCAAAACAAGCAGGAGCGCAGGTTCAACAGTGCGCAAACACGCACAGGAACCACAGTGGAGTGATCGGTTTGCTCAAGGGCAGGTGGCTCTGTCTTGGGTAAGCGAGGTGGGGTGGGGGGATTGCTATACACACCAGAGCAGGCCTGCAACATAATTATGGCATGCAGGGTTCTCCACGATATTGCGCTGGAGAACGGTGCCATTCAATGAAGATCAGTTGCCACAACAGCCATTATTGGGGTCTCTACGAAGGAGACAGGATCTTATTCTGAGCTTCTAATATAATAAGTGCTATCTTGGGTAAGAAAGCTAGGGTAAAGTCAGCTAAAATGGGGCACTTGTTACAAGTCCACAAGTGTTGAAACAACAATGGAAGATCAGTGATTTGCTGTAAAGATATTAAAATACATGACACTACAACATAATTTGGCCCATTTTATCTGATGGACCAATTTAGCTGACTTTACCCTACTTAAAAAATACAATGTGAGAGGTTTAGTGAAAATAATTCATTTATTTGAAATGCACTTCAGGTTCTCGTTAATAGCTTTCAATGACTGTAGCAGTACCCTCAGTCAACACCGCTTTTTCCTTTAACAATCGATGCCTGATTTTAAACTTCCAATTAAAACCAAGCGGTTGGCCTAGCTGCACCTGAGAACTGAGCGTCTCTTTTTATTTAAGAGGAATTCCTTTTCTTTGCCGGATTTCGCTTATCCATGTCATAAATTCTAAGGGCGAGGCCTCTAATCCGTGCATATATGTGGGCGTGATATTTAACGTACGATTGATTTCAACTGTTTGATTTATCAACAATGATTTATCATTTGTATGCTGGAATTGGGGTGATACGAATGTTTTGCAAATCACACGTGAGTCTCGTCGTAAGATGATTTCTGCCCTTAGATCTACACTGGTTTCTACGCACGTTTGATAAATTAGGGCCTCTCTCTCTAGGCCTCTAGATGTTTATCATCCTTATGTCCTGTAAGATTTGTGGGTGTTTGGGCATGTGGTGGCTTTGTGCGGCTCTGCAGCAGATGGCCGTGCCTGGCGGCGCTAGGGGTTCTCAGATGCTATATTTGCCTAATTATAATTCTCGCTTATGCTATATGTGTACATACAGGGCTCACGGCTTAACTATTTTCGTCCCCGTCCCAGTACCGTCCCGAAGTACAATTTCAACCATCCCGAACTGAACTTGAACTGTCCCAAAATTTAAATAAATTTGTTTTGTTTTTATACACCAACATTACTCATTAGATCATTTGCAGTTCTTTGAAATTGATTTGTGTAGTTCTGTAGCAGATACAGTCTGCAATCCATTAGCTTATTTCAGGACAGCATTAACTACTTTGCAGATTTGAAGCAAACAGACATACCCTAGCGTTCAAAAGTTTGGGGTCAGTGTTTTCATAGATATTGATACCTTCATTCAGGAAGGTGGCATTAAACTGATCAGAAATTATAGGCAAAAAAATATTAATTACTAATGAGCTATGTAGAAGATTATATCCTTAGAAAACTGCAACAATGGCAGCTGAAAATGTTGCTTTGCAGTTGTATGTGAATAATTGATCATAAATCAGTCATTTCCAACAAAGATTGACATTTTTAACACTAATATCTTGGATATATATTTGTATACATTTAATGCAGCCTTGGTACAGCAAGAAGAGGACTGGCCACCCCCTTGAGTCTGGCCTCTCTCTAGGTTTCTTCCTAGGTCCCATGTCCTAGGGAGTTTTTCCTAGCCACTGTGCATCTCTTGTGTTGTTTGCTCTTGGGGGTCTCGGGCCGGGTGTCTGTCAAAGCACTTTGTGACAACTGCTGTTGTAAAAAGGGCTTTATAAATTTGATTGATTGATTGGTGAAAGAAAGTATACATTTTGTCAAAACCTGAACATTTCTGGGTACCCCAAATTTTTAAACACAAGGGGGTGTATAATATATATTTGTTATGCTTTAAAACCAGCCTCATATGAGGTTTTATGGAATTCAATGATTTAGAGTAAGGCAGTATAAATTGCAATTAGACTGTTAGGGAACAGTGAAGAATCCCTAAGCTTTTGTGAAAATTCTATGAAGGTGTTAACTTTTTCATAAGGACCAAAAACACCAAGCCCTAAAATATGTTTCCCTTCCTTTGACAGTGGAAAGTTCACAAGAGAAAAATTGTATGTTACAAATGGTAAGTACTTCAGAAGCATCAATGACATCAAATAAATAAAAAACATTGTACTGTATAGCACCCACACCCAGCTTGAAGACCCATTGCCTATCTTCAGAATATATATTTTTTTACCTTTGTCTAAAATAGATTTTTTGGATATTTAGTCCACTATTATTATTACATCATGCTGGTTGAACTATAGCAGCTGTCAGTAAAGAATAAATTGTCGCTGAAGTTTCTTTAAAATGCCTTTCAATTAAGCCCTCACGCATCTCACCCATTGACATCCCACCAGCCGAAATGGCGCGACAAATTTAGACAACAAACTGCTGTGAGCTGTTATCAGTCACAAGATTCCACAGCCACAAATGCAACAATCTCATGTTCTAAAACAATTTTGTAGGTTTGAATTAATATGTAAAGAATTTTGGGTCAGCCTACAGACATTTGATGTGGCAGCACTTGGCTGCGGTCCGGCCCGGTATAATTTGCATTCTAATAATAATATGCCTATTTAAACAGAATGGTTTTCTAAGAGTTTACATTTACATAACCTGAATAATTACATAGCCTATATCACCTTGGATGTAACCTATGGTCAATATCCAATCATTGCAAATTATTTTTAAAACGTCCTGACATGCCAGTCAAATCATATTTTTGCAATTTTAGTTCTTCTCTTTTTATATGGTTTACCATTAGCCTATGCTAAATATTCATCTCTTACATAGCCAACTACAAAAAAATATGTTTCGCTTCAATGGCAATTTGAGAATGCAGCTCGACCGGAGAATAGCAATCTCAAAGGTGATCTCCCGATGTGCAGAAGTGAAAATATTGTTGCGCTTGTAATTGTCTATTATTAATAGTTTGTCAACTTTTAAGATGAATTATGATCCGGTTCATAAGCCTTGTTATTAAACATGTGCTTTGTAAACAGTGTTGTATGCATGTTATATTTTACTGGCCATCGTCCGTAAACGTCCCAAAGTCGGTTATGAACCGTCCCAGACAAATTTTTCATCATCCACGGGACGCCGTGTATTTCGAGCGCTGTGTACATATCATAATTGTTGTTTTCTCCATAATTACAGTTTCTGAAAAGAAGGGGTCATCTCAAGTCTGTGTACCCCTACAAATTCTGCAAAATGAAGTTCATCTGTCTACCCCCATCTCTGTGCCAAGGCTTTCTGATGCTATGCATCATCATCCTAATTTTTGTTGGGTTCATTGTGTAATTCAGGGTCTTCTTCATGTTTTTGTTGCTGGTCTTAGTGTTTTGTCTGATACTGTTTGTGTGTAAGAATCTTTTTGTCTACTGTTTTGTAGCCTGATGTGGTGAACAGTCTTCTGCAAGGGAAACCGGCATTGGGATAGTTAATTGGGCCGTTTCCTTCTTCGGGTTAAACCTATATGCGTAGCTGCTAGGAAGGGTAAAAAGAAAAATTGCTTGCTTGGTATTTGATATGTCGTCTCCACATGGAGGTCCGGTTCCTTATGTCAATAGCCTGATTCCGAGTGAGACGTTTGGGTTATTTTATGTGTCGGTGGATAATGCTATTCAGTTTATCAAGACTGTTTGGGTGGGTGCTTGGTTGAGCAAGTGGTAAATGAACTGCATTTATATAGTGCCTTTTCTGACCAATAGCCACCAAAGCGCTTTAAAAAGCCTCACATTCACCCATTCATTCACACATGCATGGCTGACACCACCGTCGGTGTATGCAAGGTGCAAGCCAGCTCGTCGGGAGCAGCTGGGGTTAGGTGTCTTGCTCATGGACACCTCAACACTTGGTCAGAAGGACCCGGGGATCGAACCACCAACCTTCCGGTTGCTAGACAACCTACTTCACCCACTGAGCTACTGCCGCCCCTCAAGATCTGCCGCCCTTGGATTGAGCAAGGCAGATATCACTGACAGGTTCAAAATCATTCTGTTGCATCCCTCTCAATGGCACCTTTTTAATGTTCATTGGCATTCAATGTTCTAATTTTGTTCTATCTTTCACATAGGAGCAGCCACTACTGCCTCGAAATCGGTCTCGGAGTCCACCTTGAAGTTCATGAGACGATGGTCTTTTGACGCATACGAGCATTACGTCATACTCAATACCAGGGATATTCTGCATGCACAAAAGACAACGAGTTTGCCTACTAATTTCTTTGGGTATAAAGTATATATGTTTGTCAATATATGTTCAGGTGGATGGCATGGTTTGTTGTATGTTAAATTATTCATGAATTTCACTGTGCTGGATTTAAAATATTTATAATATTTAAGACGTGAACGGCTCTAAAACTTTGCACAACAAGCTCAGATGATACACACACACACAGCAAAATCTTTAACACTCTCAGAGTTGATTTAACAATGGTGATTTTGCTGTGCACTATAATCGTCGGCCCATGCATACGCACACACAATTCCATGAAAAAGCCTTCCATTATGTAAATTAAACAAAAGCCATGGTCCTGATAATATCTGTGGACATTTACTTAAATCTTGTGCGAAGGAACTGTCTCTGGTTTTTCTGAATATTTTTAATAAGTCTTTACAGGTACAGCATGTACCCAGCCATTGGAAAGATGCTGTTATTGTCCCTGTTCCCAAAGCCTGTTCCCAAGCCTTCCACATTTAATGATTTTAGGCCGGTTGCCCTGACCTCCATTTTAATGAAAATCTTTGAGATCTCAGGTCTGTAATTTTGAGGCATACGGAAATGGCACTGGATCCTATGCAGTTTTTATATAGGCCTCATAGAGGCGTGGAAGATGCCACAGTCACTCATCTTAACATGTTTTTAAAACATCTGCATGGAAATGGGGCAAATGTAAGACTTATTTGTGGATTTCTCTTCTGCTTTTAATACGATCCAATGCCATATCTTAACCAGAAGGCTTTTGGAACAGTTTGAACAGTTTAAGTAATAATTTGGTAGGCTGGATCCTTGATTATTTAACCTACAGGACACAGAGAGTTAGGGTCAATGGTTCCTTGTCTGACCAAAAGTGTTTTTCCACAGGTTCCCCACAGGGGTGTGTGTTGTCACCTTTGCTATTCATTCTTTACACAAATATGTTCTAGAGCAATTATGACAGTAGAGACACAAAAAATATGCAGATGATTCAGTTGTCATTAGCTTGCTTCAGAAAAATTAGACCAGTTATGACCCAGTCATTATTAACTTTATTTAACAGTCAGACCATTGAGTATGTGGAATCTTATAAATACTCTGGGACCCTTATTGATGAAGATTTTTAAGAGAACTGTGAGACAGTGTGCAAAAAAGGGTCAACAGCGTTTGCATTGCTTGTGGAAACCAACATACTTTAAAATTGATCAAACCATAATGACCATGTTTTATCAGGCTTTTATTGAATCAGTCTTTTTCTCTGATGTCATGGTTTGGCCAAGCAACTTTAAAAGAGAGAAATACCTTACATCAGATAGTGAAATGGTCCAGTCGGCTAATTGGTGAGGCACAACTTAATCTAGCATCACTGTGAAACAGACAGTTACAGGGATCCATCCCAAGGTGCAGAACAAAGCGGTACAAATTTAACTTTGTTCCTGCAGCTATAAAAAAAATGACGCCGTTAAAATGGGTTTAACTGACAGCACTAATAAATTCCAATGTCTATATTCTTCATTGTTTTAGTAACCTTTTCCGATAAGGGAACATGGACTAACATTAACAAATACATTATTAAACATGAACGAATGATGAACATATACATTAATAAGAAATGAATACTGAAAACTCATACTGTACCACTAATGTAGAAATGCATTTACTAATAGTGATTACCGTCATTTGTACATGTTTATACCCTACATTAACTCATGTAAATTTTTGCATGAACAAACACTTTCTGCTGTAATCTGTTAATGTTGATTCATGTCGCGAACTCATGTAGCTGTTGGCATGAACAAAGCACTACCTAATATATGAACTATTCATGAACGAATGATGAACAAAGATGTAAACATACAATTAATAATCATTAATAAACCATAACTTTATTAATGATTTACAAATGCATTAACTAGTGTTGTTTGTTCATGTTGACACAGGACACAGTTTCCGATGGCTTTACAAATATATATTTTTCATTGATGTGACTGTTCATTACTTGGATTTACCTTTTATTTTCCTCTTTCCACATTCACTAAAATGACATTACTCATCTCTTCCATTTTTGTCCAGGGCTGTTGTCTTTACACTTTTACTTAATCCTGTCACTCTTGATGGAAGGATTATGTGCAATTAATAGGATAGGTTACTGCATGAATTCACAACCATTCATTAGTTCAGAATCCCTTGGGGTGCTTAGTAACCAGCATGCAGCCTAATATAGCCTTCCATGATCACTTTGTACAACAACGGGGCTGATGATGAATAATAGTGTTGATGGTCTAATTATTGGATTGATTTTTCAGAAGCATAACAAAACTAATGTGTAATGGACAGTAATGGCGTCATAACCCATATACTTTTCCAAATTGTCATATATATTTTCACATACACTTCATTATGTAATTATTTGGACTGTATATTAGGCTTACTTCTAATCAGAGGCATCACTAGACACGAGTTTCTGTGAATGAAACGGCAAAACACAGAGCTTTAGCTGCACTATATAGCCTATACTTTTAATTGTGCAACAAATGTGATCTGCATATGTTTTGAAATCTTTTTTTTATTATACATCAACAAAAAAACAGAAAGAAAAGTATAACTAGTTTATCTGTGAATAAAGTAGCTAAATGCTGAAGGGGATAAACCAGTTGACAGAGGGGGTGAGAGGGGTGGAGAAGGGGCCATGAATATAAGCTACAACAATTAAACTTCAGAGAATGTCGGCAAATACATGGACAAAACCAGTGACAACAAATTTATTTGTGATCAAATTTACAAAGAAATGTTATCAAATAATGCATTTGCTTTGTAGAACAATTGAATATTTGATCTGCATATATTTGACAGGATTAGCCTACGGAAAGCTCAAGGTTGTAATAAGTTTTTCAGTCCGATATCTCAGTCTGTGCCACACATACTCAATTTAGCTTTGTCCTGTGTTGATTTACTATGCTACAATAATCCTGAATTTTTAAAATCACAATTGGGCAAATGTCAACGCGTTTACTCATGTAATTCTACATGTCGGATAGTATATTACACTATCTAACAATATAAGTAATGAAATATCATTTGGGATTAAATATACAAGTAAATATTATAAACTGTTGCATTTTATATCAGAGGGAAAATCAGATGAGTCCATTTGAAATCTGCCTGAGAATTGCCACTTCTGCTATACATGTATGATAATATTCAAGTGAGCAAGGACATATTGTTCCTCACCAGCTTAGTCATTGTATGGCACTAGGCTACATGAACTTAGATTTTTTGTGTATGGATGTACTTTTATAATTACTTTGGTTGTTGAGAGTAAGATGTTATTATATTTAAAGAGACGTTTTAAAGAAAAAAGAAAAAGTAAACAAAAATTGTTTGCTCTCTTGCTAACCACAAGGTCTGCTTCCTGTAGAAGCCAAAAGTCTGTTTAAATTCTGATTTAATGAATAGCACTGTTTTCTATGAATAATAATAATAATAACTTTATTTTTATATAGCTAGGAGAGCAGCATACCAGTCTGGGCGGCATTTGTCATTCCTTCCAATCAATGCTTCCTTTTCTGGTGTCAAAAGAGCTGCAAACACATTCACATTAGTACAAGTGAAGGCTCATAAAGAATTAGCATTTTTTGCCAGAGGGACTGCCATGAAACATACTGTACAACTGTACAATACAATATAACCAAACTTCCATTTTGGTGATGGTAGATCTGGTTGAACTGAAAGATGTGATTTCCTCGTTCTTTCATAGAAAGATGCCGGTGTGAGAATTCCGTCTATGTCTGCTGCAAATCTCATTGTAAAATCATCTTAACTAAACAAACAATTTATCTACAAAATCTGTATGGGAGTAGGGCCACGGGGCCACGGGGCCACGGGGTGGAGTTTAATGGTGGGAGAATGCCATAAATAGGCTACATTGGTCAAAGAGATACCCCCCCCCCCACTACTGATCCACAACTACTCATTAGTTTTCTTGTACTGTACTTGTAAACATAGCAGGAGTCCTTGGAAAAAAATACTTTGATTTCTATTCAAACAAGTGAACAAATAAACAAATAAGGCTTGTAGGAAAAATTGAAGTTCCAATGCAGAAATAGCAAAAATATTTTTAGACAGGGGAATTTTTGTCAGCAAATTGACAATTTGACATCACTAACACCACATGCCAGTGAAACAACAACTGCAAAAGGCCAGGAAAATGACCAAGTAAGATAGAGTACACTACAACCCTAGGTTTTTGTGAATATTCTAGTTTTAATTGTATTTGTTTACTGTTTCCAGCAAGATTATTCAAGCTATTGATGCCCTGTTGATTGAAAATCAGTGCTCAAAGTGGGGCGGTACTCACCTTCTACATTTTACTCTTAAGCGTACCTGAACTTTTTCTTTTTCTTGCGTACCACCAGGTAGCCGGTAATCACTCACACTGACAGAGAAACGTTACATACACTACACTACCCAGAGGGCACTACATGACTTCAGATATCTTGACGAATCGCGTTAAGGCAAGCAGTCGGCCCACCCTATCACAAGTTCGCTTCTCCACGGACGCTAGTTCAAAATAGCTGTTGGATGTTGGTCTGATGCCTGCAGCTGCCGCCTGAACATAACAGATTTTTCACTGCTGAAAACCAAGAAACTAAAAAGTGTCTATAAAAAGAAGTATGTTTTTTGTAAGTTGTTATGTTAGCCTGGCTTCAGAAAGGTACTAAAAGAATGCGTTTTCCAGTGCCAGACACGTCAGAGGTCCAAGGCCAACAAAAAGATCTGATACGATTCATGAGCTTCAAACTAAAGTTAAATAAAACCCTTCACAGTCTCCCATGGGTCTGTTGAGTCAAAAACATAAAGCTATGTTTAAGTATGACCTTTCTAGAGGCCAAAAGATCAACTATGTGCCAGGCGGACCTAAAACTCCTTAGACCTTGAAGGTTGATGTGAGCGTTACTGCTAACATTAATAAGGAGTCTGCAGCTACCCACCTTAACATTAGTCAATGATACCGATGTCAACAATAACGTGAGTAACAAAACAAATGCATGGCCTGACTGTTAGTCAAGGGACACACACACACACACACACACACACACACACACACACACACACACACACACACACACACAGACGACTTGTTTAAATAAATACATTTATGTTGTTATAAATAACAATACATTGTTGTTGTACCAGCAATATCTCCAGGTTTTGTTTTTCACTGTAGAAATCTCAAATGTCATAACCATTTGCCAATGCAAGAGAGTACCGGCACCTTTTTTTCCCCACTTCAAGCACTGTTGAAAATTATGAGCGCTCAGCAAACGACATAGCCATTTTTGTCATCCAGGCACAACGTCCACATTGGTATCAACTTAGTCCGTAGCCAACTGCGCAAAATTGGGTGGAAATATGGAAAAGCTCATTTTTTCTTAAACCCTAACATTGGATTGCCTGGACTAATACAGAAATTCATTGAAAAATTTACTTAAAAATAAAATTAGGTTTTCTGTGTTCTCTGCATTTTTAATCCAATGATTTGTCAACCAAACAAGGACATCTGTGTGCTGCAGGCCCTGGCATGGATAGAAAGCAAAGAAAGGTTCAATGACATCATAGTCACAGACGAAACCACAGTTCATGCACACGCACACCACCATTTTGTTTGTTACTGCTGCTGTAAGCCAAATTCTACTGTAGACAGACATATGCTGCTCATATGATTCAATTACATAATAGAGGGGTAAATCTGTCTTTAAATAATTGTGAATGGAACAATGAATTGCTTATAAACGTCAAGTAAAAAAAAACCTAGACAACCAATCACAAATCTACAGGCGCACTACATGGCAGTAGGACGCATATAGTGCCGCTGGAATACAATCGATATAGTGAAAATTATAAGAAAAAAACAAATAACAAGATATACATTGCTTACACATAATTATAGCTAAAAATAAACTGCTGTTCTATGAGCAGACACTGAAATTGTAATTAACCAAGTCTTTATATAGTACATAGCTTAAGATATGAGGTATCAAGTGGGCTTGTTATTTAAAGGTACAATATGTAGTTTTCCAAAACAATAACAAAAGACGTACTTTGCATTAAAAAAGAAAACATCACTATACCTAGTCTAATCTTGTTTTGATTGAGAGACCACAAGTGGCCAAAAACTACATATTGTACGTTTAAGACAACAGCTTTGAGTTAGACAATTGCTGAGGGATTAAATCTAACGTTGGACTAATGGAAGTTTCGGTAAACTGTAGATGGAAATAAACTTCTCTTCCTACACTATGCAAACCATTAAAAAATACACTGTGTTCCAAGTTATTACGCAAATTAAATTTTACACTGATTTTCATAACGAGTACATGCAAATGACAGTCAGTATAATTTTCATGTCAACAACTGTTAGGGTATAAGTCATTTTCATTGAATAAACCACCATTTTTTTTCAAAGATAAAATACTCAAAATGCATTGTTCCAAATTATTATGCACAACATAATTTCTAAACATTTTATAGGTTGTAAAGAACTGAAAATTGTCATTTGTTGAATTCCAGCATTAGGAGGTCTTAGGATGATGTACTGAAATCAAAAGCTAGTTCAATCAAACACATCTTAACATGGCAAGCTACATGTTAACATAGGACCCCTTCTTTGGTATCACCTTCACCATTCATGCATCCGTTGAACTTCTGAGTTTATGGAGAGTTTCTACTTGTTTGCAGGATGTCAGAATAGCCTCCCAGAGCTGCTGTCTTGATGTGAACTGCCTCCCACCCTCATTGATATTTTGCTTGATGATGTTCCAAAGGTTCTCAACAGGGTTGAGGTCAGGGGAGGATGGGCTTTCTCTCCTTTAATGCCCATAGCTGCTAATGACACAGAGATATTCATTGCAGCATGAGATGATTTTGCTATTTTTGTAACCATGGAAGAAACTGGTCAGTCAGAAACTTTGCCAAGGTCATTCACACACCTTCAGGGACCCTAAAGGAGCCTACCAGCCCCCCCCCCCCCCCCCC
>JACXGM010026039.1:0-15043 GCA_016801145.1 Umbra pygmaea | reverse complement strand
TCACTCAGGTCATATGGATCAATCACTCAGGTCATATAGATCAGGTCTTATGGATCAATCACTCAGGTCTTATGGGTCAATCACTCAGGTCATATGGATCAATCACTCAGGTCATATGGATCAATCAATCAGGTCATATGGATCAATCACTCAGGTCATTTGGATCAATCACTCAGGTCATATTTATCAATCACTCAGGTCATATGGATCAATCACTCAGGTCATATAGATCAGGTCATATGGATCAATCACTCAGATCATATGGATCAATCACTCAGGTCATATAGATCAGGTCTTATGGATCAATCACTCAGGTCTTATGGGTCAATCACTCCGGTCATATGGATCAGGTCTTATGGATCAATCACTCAGGTCATATAGATCAGGTCTTATGGATCAATCACTCAGGTCTTATGGGTCAATCACTCAGGTCATTTAGATCAGGTCATATGGTACTGCTTTTATCACAACAGAATGACATGTTGATTCTCATAAAGATGATGGTACTATTGACCAGGATACAGTATATTTAACAATTTCTTCACTTTAGTGGAAAAAATATGTATGGTAATAGTCTTTTTTAATTTTTTTTTGTGGTGGTAAGGATTGTCATTATCATCATCACCTGACCAGCCTGCCATTCAGTCATTCATACATGTCATTGCTATGGGATAAATCTCCAGAACAGACTCCCACATTTGCGCTGCAATTTGAGTGTCATTACGTTTCTGCAACTTCAGAGGGTGACCTACTTTAGCACTTTAGTATTTTACATGGTAAATAAGCATGTCCCTGAAGATAAGAGCGTAAAACTGATCCAACCCCTGGTTTAATTCTATAATATACATGTATAATATTATTCATAAAAGAAATGTAGTGTGGGCAAAGGCTAGAGAAACAACTTCATGCTTGGACTGGCAGACTTTTAGGACATATACAATACTGTGCAAATGTCTTCTGCCGGGATCACACCAGGCAAAGAAAACATTATGCGTTCCAGCGGAAGTCCATTTATTTCAATAGAAAGCAATCTGAACTGCTGCGGCTAATCTACCGGATCTGGCAAAATGTGGGTGCGGTAAGGCGGGTGTGTTGCAGGAGTTGGATTTTTCTAACTTGTGCTGTATTTTGCTGTACAATATTAGAACCGGATGATGCTCTACAGATGAAGAGCTCATATGCAAGCGGGTAGACTCGGACTCGGAAGTTGAAGCAGCCCTGTGTGGATTCTGATGCTACCTGGCTATGACCTCACGTTAGCATTCTTAGACTCCCATTCTTTTTAGGGTCCCTTTGACAGTGAATATATTTACATCTGAAGCATTTAAAGACTATTTGTCCATTGTTTATTTCTAAAGAAACAGGACAATATATAAAAACCTTCAGTACCTTAGTATCTCACGTTATGGCCCCATAGCAGCCGTTTTTCTGAAAATATAACTGTTGTGTCATAACCACACCTCTTTCTGTCTCACAGTAGAGAAATTACTGTATAGTCCACCAGAAGCTCGCAGGCAATCGAGGACGTGGAGGCATACAGTCAAGAGAGAAGCCCAGCATAGAGTCCATGAAAAGCAATCATGTTATCGGCTATAATTCATCACGCTCCTGATGTATTATAGCGGACAAAATAATGTTACCTTAAAAACAACACACAAAGTGATTGACAACACACACTTTTTTTCTGAGAGGACCGTAATGGTAATTTCAATGGAATGGGTGCACTCGGTAGATATTGTATATATAATATATTGTAACATAATATTTCAGCAATGTTTTGATGGATTGGAAATACTGGTAACACTTTATTTTGAGAGTCCAAAAAGTGTATCTGTAGATGATAGTCATATAATCAACAAACTATCTGTAGAGCACATACAGATGGAATTTCGGACTCTCCAAATAAAGTGTAACCGAAATACTTCCTACTCATGCTCTCCGTCTCTGCAAGAGGCAAGATTCGGAATGATTTAGATTTCTCTTGGCACGGCTCCAAGAAAAATTACATCTTCCAGAGATTTTGCTCACGTCACATCTACGTCATCAGCTTGAGGCTGCGCAGTAAGCTCAGCTACCACCGAAAAAGTGCTACTAATTGACTTCACTTGCTCTCCATATGAATGAATGGCGTCTGTTCGTCCATTCATCTATACTGTCTATGTGGCTTTCAGCTAGGGGTTTATGGGATTGCAAGAAAAGCTTTGACAGCTCAGCAGTAAAGAGGTTTCATTATCAATGAGAACTAAACTGAAAAACTCCTGCTAATCGCCCTGCTGGAGGAGGACAGTTGTATGCAACGTTGTTCTCCATATTCAAGATTACAATGTTGATTGTGGGCTACAGGTGTGTCTGCGTTACGGTGCCGTACTGTGATTTTTTTGTGGTATAATGGTGTGATCCATTATGATGGGATCACACCAGGCACGGCAAACTTTATGCATTTCGGCGGAAGTTCCAGCAATATGTGGACACGGTATCGTGGGTGTGTCGCAAGAGTTGAATTTTTCCGTACGGTATCAGAATCGAAAGTTGATGTACCAGCAATGAAGAGCTAATATGTATTTAGCTCTTCAACAAGTGTGCTTTCACCTATGGGTTTATGGGATTGCATGAAAAGCTTTGTCAGTTCAGCAGTCAATAGTTGAGAGGGACGGAGCTGCAAGTACCGGTGAAGGGGTCAGAGCTGCAGGCACTGGTGAGAGAGGCAGAGCTGCAGGCACCGGTGAGGGGGACAGAGTCCGCTCAGCAGCTGAATATGGCACTGCAGCAGGGGGCAGAGTCCACTCTGCAGCAGGAGAGAGCATTGCGGCAGGCTGCTCAGCAGCAGGGGGTGAAGTCCTCTCTGCAGATGTTGGGGTGCGCACAGCAGCAGGGGGCGGAGCCTCTTCCATTGCTGCTGGGAAGACAACAGCAGCAGGGGGCGGAGCCTCTTCCATGGCTGCTGGGGGGACAACAGCAGCAGGGGTAGATCTTCTTCCATGGCAGCAGGGGTGGAGCTCCTCCTCCCATGTTGTGGCTATAAAACTCTCTGTTGAACCCTACCTATCAGTGAGTCCGTGGGAGGGAGAATAGCAGCCTGGGCAGGTATTACAGGCTGGGCCAGAGCTTGGTGTTTAGCTGTACTATAGACAGGAGGGTTAAGTGAGGCTGGAGGACTGGTGGTCTTCCACAACCCCCTATGCCACCCCAAAAGAAACTTGGGAAGAGTAAGGGAATCTCTCCATGTCAGACTCACCCGGACAGTTTCTGATGGTTTGACGGTCCCTGTCTTGCCTCCTAATGGGGTTAGGTAGTCCAATGGGAGAAGGGTAGGAGGCTGAACCGTCGAGATTCATGAGATGTCACCAACCTCTCCAGCTGCTCGTCCTCCACAATCTCCTCTTTCTCCATCTTTTGATAAACTTGTTGTAGCATAGGGAGCTTGTAACCGAAATAGGCAGTGAGACAGTTGTACTAATTTTCCTCTGTCTTCGTGCCCAGCGGGGTTATGCAGGGACCCTCTATCTTTGTGGCCAGCACATGTTGCCTCCTGGTCTGTCTTTTTTTTTCATCCTGCCTCTTCCCAGCATGCTTCATTTGAAGTAGGTTATTCTGTAATAGTGGAGTGTGGTGGAGAGAACACAGGAGATAATAACAGGAATCTACGGTACTCACTTTATTTTAAATATTATCCTGTGCATAAAGAAACAAAATACTAAGCCATCATCGGCTATAAAAACACAACATTTAGTTTTATCATGCACAGGATGATTATGTTCACCAATTATACTTCTGCGCTTGAATTGACGTGGTAGGATATATAATCTGATTTATCTAACCCAAATCCCAGGCAGCGCTATGCCAATTTTACACTGTCCTGTGCAGGATGCCTGGGAAAAGTCAGAGAACCCATGGTCATGCTCAAACCCATGACCATTGTGACATAGACTGTCATGCATTGCAGCAATTTAGCCCACTATGCCACGCAGAATTATAAAGTTACTGCTCAAACAGGCAGAGACTCACTATACAGGCAACAATAACCGGCAATGACAATGGGCAAACACAGGAACTAAATACACAGAGTAATGAATGGATTGCTGACAGCTGATAATCGTGAACAGAAAACAAAATAATGTAATTGTCCGAGAGAACTGCACACAACAAACAAGCAATCAGTCAATTAGTTCCTGAAATACACCTGCCATGGCCTGAGTTGTGACAAGTTATGACAATTCTTTCTAGCATTGCAAATTTCTACTGACACACTAATGCAGAATACAAAAACTGAAATATGACAATTACATTTGATTCAAACAATATATAGGGAGCCTAAGACTTTTGCACAGTACTCAACTCATGTATAAAACATATTAGAAAAGCAATAGCTTATTACTATGTAATGGACAACCTTCCAAATTCTGGAAAACTCCAGAAGAACATTGCTGGCTCTGGGCTGCTGGGTGATCTGTAGCATGTGATCTTTTAGAAAAAATCTTTTTTCCTGGGCTCAATACAATTCATCTTTTTGAAAAAGCTGTCTTCATTAGGCCTGGCCAAGGTGACTTGCCAGAATTACCTTAGTAATAGAACCCAGGCTATAGAACCCAGGCTATTGTAACTGCAGGGACTAAACCTGCACAAGGTTTAAAAGTGCCACAAGTTTACATTTTCGGTATGTTATTGTTCACTTAATTTATAAACAAGATATGTTACTCTAAGACATTGTATATTTCATATTTATTGTCACGGTTCCTAGACGTGTAAGAGGGTGACAGTGAACTACATCACTGACTCTGTTTCATGTTTCTGTTTTCACCCGGATATTTGAACCTTTCATCATCAACCAATGGATTGCTCTATAATGTTTCAATCATACACAACAAGTACTAATTTCTCCTCATCACTATTGTATTTAAGCTCTCAGTGTTTATTGAATGTGTGTGTGTTATTGTGCAGCTTATGTGTTGTCTCGGTACATTTAGACTCCTCAAAGTCATTTTCATCAAGTGTTTTGTGATATTAAATGACCTTTCATTTAGAACCTTTGCTCCTACCTCCTACATACTCCCTGCACTTGACACCGTTATATTTATGCTAATGAAAAATTATTAAACACTATGGCTCCTCTTGCACAAGTTTTTGCACACTTGCAGTCTGATTGCCAACTATTACAAAATGCACATATGGATTTATGTTGATACTAAATTCAACTTTATAGAGAGGTTTCCTAGGTCATAGAACCTATACTTTTGGATGACCACCAATATTACTGTTATTGCATTCAAGAATTAAGTTGTCTCAGATGCTCAAGATATACATTTGTTCCCATTATAGAAACAAATCATGTCTGATGCTTCAGCATAGAAAATATATTTTGCAAGCTTCTTTTATGGTCCACCTAGACTTTGATGATGTGTTATTACTCTGTGTGTTATTACTAAAATTGCTGGATAAAATTCATCATTCAGTGTATTTGATCAAACTTGCTAATTTTGCACACATCAATGTCTATTATATATTACAGTTGGCTGGGAACCTCTAAACGCAATAAGGGCCAGACATTCTTTCATTATTGAATATAGTATAAGACTATCACACAAAAACATTGTCACTATCTAGCAAATAAGCTAGCTACTGTACAAAACTTAGAAAAAATAACAGTTTTTAAATGTATGAACTGAATTTGATATTTTCATTTTGGTTATGTTTTTATTGCTGCAATACAGGACTTATCTGTAAAAGAGACATGGGTCTCAGTTGATTTCTCTGTATAAATAAAGGTAAATAAATAGTTCAATACAAAACACTGTGGCCACTGGTAACCAGTGTTCAATACTTATCACCACAATGCTTTCTATCTGACGGTCTCAATGAAAATCATATACCGGTAAAGAGCTAGTTTATAACATCAATATTTGCTGCGGTTGAGCAGTTTCTTTATGTTCCCCAATTCATTCTTTATTGAAACGCAAACAAATATATATTGAAAAAAATGTACATATCTCTGGCCTGTTGCCTTCAGTGCTTGTGTGCTGCTGCAGCATGTGTTTAAAACTAGCATACTGCTTCCTAAGCAAAAGCTCTCCCAGCTTTTTTAATAAAGCATAAAATGTCTAATGATAGTATATGTGTATATATTTGTATAATTTAAAATGTTTTCATATATAAGCATAAAGGCATCTTAGGGAAATATTGCTGATATTTGATATCATAGGATATTTAGCTTTGCAAAGTTGTTTTAGGCATTTTGCTTAATTCAGTAGTTCACTTTAGAGAAATGTTTTATCTTTATAAAGTTGTACTTTCCTAGTCTGATGGTAAGAAGTTTAGTCAATATCTATATTTAAATATCTTGCTTCCTGTACGTCCACAGAATCCACACAATGCCTTTGGCCCAGTCCACTATTGTGTAAACAAGTGTTACTTCTCTGTAGAAAGAGTGGTATTGCGTAAGCTCGCCTGTTATTGAAGTGCGAGGGAGAAAATAGCACCCCGGTGTTCTAAAAGCAGACTCCGACGCAAATGGCCCACGCTTTCCGCCAGTGGGTCAGTGGGATAGGGAAGCAAGGAGCTGAGAGTAGTGAAGTGATGGGGGAAGAGGGGATGCAATACAGATCTGATTTAGCCAGAGAGCGAGTGGGTGTTGTGGGCTGCAGGGCATCTAGAAAGTCAGGAGGCTTACAGGCCGAGTAGGCCGAGGTTTACATGAAAATACAAAAATAGAAATGATGAAGGCAAGGTCAGGCAGGCACTTTGTCATCAGCTATTTCAACACTGTCAAACAAACTGTTGCAAGTGAAGGAGTAGTGTTGATGTCATAATTTCCATATTAATACAGGCATTTGCAGGCATAGTCCTCAAAATTTCACAATGATCAGTGAAAAGTTACCTTTAAATATCTCTTTCTTGTCTTGAAAGGGATGTTTGGGGTATTTATATCAGGTTGTGTCATGGATGGAGAGGTCAACCAGAGAGATTATAAGAAGGAAGTGGCTGAAGTGGTGACATTGTGGAAACTACCTCCTGGCAGTTCTGTGTTGTTTGCCAAACAATTTGGTGTAACACTGATCATAATAGTTGTCGAGTCTGCACAATCATGTCTAAGACTGCTTACTCTCCTCTCACATCACCCTTTCTATTTTTCTCACCAGTTGAAATAATTTGAACATAATTGTCTGAGAAAAGCACCTGACAAAAAATAGCAGTAAAAAATTTAATGGATTCAAGAATAACATATATAGGCCAACAAATTGTTTAACTAGGTTCTGAGTTACATATTCTAGATATCATCAACTTCCTAATATCAGTGTTTTGCATTGTAAGTATTATAAGGTTTATTCTAATTCCCACTAACTCAAATTAACATCGAAATCATGTCTTACTCCATTTTTCATTTATTTCCCTCTTTATTTGGATTCATTTTAACCTGAAAATAAATCATATAAATAATATTATACAAAAACATAAAACGCCACTTCTCCGGCCCTCAGGGAGGTAAGATTCAATGGCTCACTGTTTGAATGAATGAGTCATGCAGTATCAAACAATGGTCAGCAGGGAGCAGACAAGACAAACCATTGTTTGTGAGCATAATTTACATTGTATTATAATGTATTATAAAGTATTGGTACATTATATTACATTTACTACCCAAGTAACATGATTTGCAAATGACAGGTTATTTTAAATGTTTTATAATCTATTAATTATTTACAATTTAAACTAAATCACAGACTATATTGTTGTATATTTTTGTAGTAAAGTTATGGCATTTTACAAATAATTTCCAAACACTTTAGTGTAGTTTTCTTCTGACTTTGCTAATGTATATTTATTTACATTTTCCAGTCAGAATACTGTCAAGTAGGCCCTCTCTATTTTGTCCTTAATACTATAGACTGTATGCTTAATACCAGTACTCTACAAAGAAAAATAATATAGTGCCCTCTTGTGGAAATATAAAAAAAAACTGTAAATATTCATTTCGTTTGAGAACCAAATAGTAAAGTATCTCCAAAAACTAACAACAAAATTTCAAAGCGTTAAATTATTAAATGGTGGAAGAAAGTTTTTTTAAATATATTTAGTAGTTCTACATTTCACAAAACAAGTAACAGATCTCAGTACCTGGTCTTTGAGTATTATGTTGATGGATTCAGACAGCTGAAGCACCAATTGTATTCACAGCCATCAGCTTAGACTGTTGCCAAGTTCCTTTCAAGTTTACCAGGTCAATGACCGAAGGTGTAAATAGCTAATAGAAATCTTATAACACACAAAACAACAGTCAACAGGACTTTGCAACACTGGAAATGTTCAATGGTATTAGGTTCAATATATATACCCAAACAAACTCAGCACATGCACACACATGCTTTAACACAACCTTTCACCTTTTAGACCATGTCTGACTTGGCAAATGAAAAGAACCACCGTAGATTCTACTATCAAAGTGCTCAAAGAATTTCACTGTGTTTAGATGAATTATTTTACGTCACTTTGAACTTGCACTATTAAATGTCTTGGAACCAGATTAAACTCAGTCATGGACTAACAAACATGCCCAATGTACAATCACCAGCACAGGTCTTATAGCTGAGTATTAGCATATACTGTGGCTAAGCCACAGAGAACTTTCAATAAGGAGACCAATGTTGCCTGACACAAACAAAAACTCACTTTCTCTGTCACATATATACAGTGCATTTAATATTGTATATTAATACCTTCAAAGTTAAATATCACAAGATTTTGGGAACATTTTAAAGCACAATTTCTTCACTGTTGTCACATGAAAAATGATAATCAAATATTTACAAAAATGTGAGGGGTGTACTCAGGGACGGACTGACCATCGAACGGGCGATCATATTTTACTTTGATGGCCGATCGGCCAGTTACAGTCTTGGACGTATTAAAACAGGTGACAGTAGGCTGAAATGGACTGGCTGTTGCATCCACAGGAGCGCAAAACTGTGCTCTGGCCTGGCCATCAAATCGAGAGAGAGAGAGTTCCTCTATATTAAGATGAGGAGAACTTTAAACACACTTATGGAAGAGTGGCAAGAAGAAAGCCATTTCTGAAAGATATTCATAAAAAGTGTTGTTTAAAGGTTGCCACAAGCCACCTGGGAGACACACCCAACATGTGGAAGAAGGTGCTCTGGTCAGATGAAACCAAAATCAAACTTTTTGGCAACAATGCAAAACGTTATGCTTGGCATAAAAGCAACACAGCTCATCACCCTGAACACACCATCCCCACTGTCAGACATGGTGGTGGCAGCATCATGGTTTGGGCCTGCATTTCTTCAGCAGGGACAGGGAAGATGGTTAAAATTGATGGGAAGATGGATGGAGTCAAATACAGGACCGTTCTGGAAGAACCTGATGGAGTCTGCAAAAGACCTGAGACTGGGACAGAGATTTGTCTTTCAACAAGACAATGATCCAAAACATAAAGCAAAATCTACAATTGGAATGGTTCAAAATTAACATATCCAGGTGTAGGAATGGCCAAGTCAAAGTCCAGACCTGAATCCAATCGAGAATCTGTGGAAAGAACTGAAAACTGCTGTTCACAAACGCTCTCCATCCAACCTCAATGAGATCGAGCTGTTATGCAAGGAGGAATAGGCAAAAATGTCAGTCTCTCGATGTGCAAAACTGATAGAGTAGGGCTGAACGATGTTGTGTTTTATCATCGACATCACGATGTGCGCATGTGCGATAGTCACATCGCCGGAACATGCGATGTGAAGGAGGGTAGCACCCAATGACAGTATAGGTAGCACCATGGGTAACAAGCAGTTTACACAAGTTTGTTGTATGTTTTGTTGCTGGGGTGACATGCACGCTCCGCATGCCTGCACAGTGATTGATTCGCTGTGATTGGCTCATTGTGCCGCTGCTCACAGCCAACATTCTCTGTCACTGGCAGTCCTGTACTAGCGAAAGATGAGCGACGAAGAGGATACGCATTACGCAGGAAGAAAGGATGGTTTTGTACCGAAAAGAAAGTCAAAATCTTTGGGACCATTTCGGCTACAAAAAGTAGGATGTTGAGCAAAAACAGGTACTTTGTCTGGAGTGTTTGTGGCCACAAAACAAGGAAAAAAACCCCATTTGTCTGATAATTTAAAACGGCACAACAAAGCTCTCTACAACGAATACAAAATCAAATCTCGATGTCGATCAAAACAAAACACTATTGGCGATGCCTTTGCTAGTGTGACACCTTACCAGAAAGACTGTCAACGACAGAAAGAAATAACAAACGCAATAACGTTTCATATCGTAAAGATATGTTGCATTACACATCGCATTTGCTTAGCCATGATTATGATGATTACCAACACTGTTTTACTTTGGCTAAGAAAAGTTGACTTGAAAACAAAAGATTGTGTACCAAAAAATTATTTTATAAAAAATATTTATTTTCAGTTATATTTTATAAACCAATCAGGGAGTTGGTGTAAAGCTGCTGTTTTATATAAAAATGTGTACTGCTTTTCTGTTTACAGAGATCTGGTCTAATTTTGTAATAAAATATTAAGTGACCTTTTTGTCACTTGTAATGAAGCTTGTTTATTAGTGAAATTATTAGTATCATGGAATGGTAATTATTGGCTGTAGCCTACATTGATGGCTTGCAATATCGCAATATATATCGTTTGGAAACAAAATATCGCAATGTAATTTTTTTCCAATATCGTGCAGCCCTATGATAGAGACATACCCCAAGTGACTTACAGCTGTAATCGCAGCAAAAGGTGGCGCTACAAAGTAATAACTTAAGGGGGCTGAATAATTTTGCACGCCCAATTTGTCAGTTTTTTATTTGTTAAAAAAGTTTGAAATATCCAATAAATTTTGTTCCACTTCATGATTGTGTCCCACTTGTTGTTGATTCTTCACAAAAAATTAGATTTTCATATCTTTATGTTTAAAGCCTGAAATGTGGCAGAAGGTCAAAAAGTTCAAGGGGGTCGAATACTTTCGCAAGGCACTGTAATTAGCCGAATGGAGTCCATGTTTGTGCAATTAAGGTATTTCACATTATTGCTGGTTGAATTAACTTTTCTCTAGTCTAGGAGGACCCACAGTTTTAGTGAGATGACTTGCCAGGACATCACGATGGGTTTTGACTCGCTGATGGACCTGGAAATCTGTTTGGACAGCCTCCTGCAGGCGCATTGATACACTAGAAGCAGTGTTGTAGTTCCACCCAGGCCAGTCCCCAGTATGGAGGGCGGCTCTGTGCCTATGGAAGTGGGCTATGGAATACGGGGCTCCAGGATACAGAGAGGGGCTCCGGCAGGCGTCGGGTGTTTTGCACCTATTATGTCAAAAATGGGGCATGTGGCAGCCACTTGCTATACCTTCGGGTCCAGGGAGTGGCGTCATAGGCACCTACGCACCATCCCAGGTACCTCATGTTTCCTCTCAGTCCTCTTCACAGTTTCGTGTCCCTATCCAGTTGTCAGGTTTCCCTAGTAAAAACCCGCTTTTTTTGTAAAGAAGAAAGACAGAGGTCTGCTTCCCTGCATAGACTACCACGCTCTGAACAGTATCACTGACCGTTACACTTATCCTCTCCCTTTAATCCCTCAGTAATCAAGTATATGCATGGCGCACACTTCTTTACAAAATTGGACCTTGGAAGTGCCTACAATCTTGTGCGCATCCAACAGGCCATTACAAATATTTGGTTATTCCGTATGGTCTGCTGAATGCTCCATCAGTGTTACAAGCCTTTGTGAATGACATCTTCCGTGACATGTGAGGGTGTGGAGTGGTTGTGTACATTGATGACATCCTGGTGTACATGGCCACATGTGAACAACATGTGTCCTTGGTCCGCAAAGTGCTCTAAGTTAAGGCTGAGAAATGTATTTTCTTTCAACATGCCATCTCCTTGGGATATTGCATTTCCTCAACTGGGGTGGAGATAGAGGAGGATCGCATTGAAGCGGTGCATAATTGGCCGACTCCAACCACAGTAAAAGCAGTACAGCGATTCCTAGGTTTCGCCAACTATTACTGTCGGTTCATTCGTGGCTTTGGCAAGGTGGCGGCTTTGATCATGTCCCTGTTGAAGGGTGGGCCAAGCAGGAGGCGGATAGGACCTTCACCTCACTGAAGGTCCTGTTCTCATCCGCACCTGTCCTGGCTCACCCCGACCCAACGTTACAATTCGTTGTGGAGGTGGATGCTTCTGAGAGTGGGATCGGGGCAGTGCTGTCACAGAGGTCAGCAAGATTTCTGAGTGGTTAAGGTTAGGTTAGGGGTTTGGGTAAGGCTTATATCAAGTTAACAGCAAGGTGTCTTAGTGGTTAAGGTTAGGGTAAGGCTTTGGGTAAGGCTTATATCAAATTAACAGCAAGGTGTCTGAGTGGTTAAGGTTAGGGTAAGGGTTTGGGTAAGGCTTAGATTGAGTTAACAGCAAGGTCTCACTTTGTGCCCATCGCAGACTTTTTTCGTGAAACTGCCATGGATTTTGGTCTGTGTTAATTTCATAGAATTGTATGCCATTCCGTAAAACTGCCAAAGATTTTGAAGTTAAGAGTCCGTGGTCATTTCATGGATTTCTGAGAGATCAGGCTGTTCTGAGAGTGGGATTGGGGCAGTGCTTTCACAGAGGTCAGGAGCCTCGCGAAGCTCTGTCCCTGTGCATTCAATTCTCGAAAGGTGACACCTGCCGAGCGCAACTATGACGTTGGAGATCATGAGCTGTTGGCCATTTGAAATGCCCTCAAAGCATGGAGGCACTGGCTCAAGGGGGCTAAACACTCTTTCCTCATTTGGACTGACCACCGTAACCTGGAGTACATTCGGTCAGCAAGGAGACTGAACCCTCACCAGGCAAGGTGGTCTCTGTTCCTTACCCGTTTCACCTATGCTCTGTCCTATATCCCAGGCAGTAATAATCCTAAGGCAGATGCCTTATCTCGCCAGGAGGAGTGGCCAGCTGGGTGCACACCAACGCAGAAGACGTGAGGGTGAGCACAGAGGCACCTTCCTGCAGGGAAATTAATGACTCTCCCTGTTCCACAATGACCTTGGTCGCATTTATCCATCAATTTGCTCACAGATCTCCCTCCCTAAGAGGGGAAGTCCAATCTTGGTGGTTGTGGACAGGTTCCCCAAAGGTCTACTGTCTCCTACCTCTTCCTGGAGTGCCATCAGCCCTGCAAACCGTGAAGGCTTTGTTTATGCATGTCATCTGTCATTTTGGTGTCCCGGAGGATATTGTCTCTGACCATGTCCCCTAGTTTACCTCTCGTGTGAAGAGCTTTTTTGAGAGGCTGGGGGTTGCGGTCAGTCTCACCTCCGGGTTCCATCCAGAAGCCAATGGGCAGGTTGAACGGGTCAATCAAGAAGTGGGCAGGTTCCTGAGGACTTATTGCCAGAACCGGCTGGGGGAGTCAGCTAAATCCCTTGTGTGGGCCGAGTATGTGCAAAATCCGCTATACCACTCCACGGGGCTCACTCCTTTCCCGTGTGTGTTGGGGAATGCCCTCTCCATGAGGCCAGGGTGCAGAACACACCTTTACAAATTAATACAAAGGGATGATCAATTACATCATGGGATGAAACAGTGAAAGATAATGGTTGAAAAAGTTACACGTTTGTTCAGAACTGCCCCAGTAATTAACATAAAGACAGGGCCAGGTGATAAGCCACAGTAGGTATGAGGCTCATGAGTTCATGTCTAGTGGTGCACAGCTTCTTAAGTAAGTGCAAACTATTACTCATTGATGACATATTGTACACTCATTGGCCACTTCATTAGGTAAACCTTGCCTAGTACTGGGTTGTACCCCCTTTTGCCTTCAGAAATGCCTTCATTCTTCTCGGCATAGATTAAACAAGCTGCTGACAAAATTATCTGAGATTCATATTGACATTGTTCAATCATGGAGTTGCTGCAGATATGTGCTCTGCACATCCATGTGAATCTCCCGTTCCACCACATTCCAAAGGTGCTCAATTGGAGGCCATTTGAATACAGTGAACTTACTATCATGTTCAACATATCAGTTTTAGATCATGTGAGCTTTATGACATGGTGCATTATCCTGCTGGAACTAGTCATTAGAAGATGGGTACACTGTGGCCATAAAGGGATGGACATGGTCAGCAACAATACGCTGTTAGGCTGTGGCCTTTAAACAATGCTCATTTGGTAATAAGGGGCCCAAAATGTGCCAATAAAATATCTTCCTCACCAGGGGTCTCCAACTCCGGTCCTGAAGAGATACCATCCTTTAGGTTTTCACTTCAACTGCAAATAATGCATTCAGCTCCTCATCCAGCTAATTAGTAGAATCAGGTGTGCTAAATTGAGGTTGAAGTGAAAACAGTCTGGATGGTAGCTCTCCAGGAACAGGGTTTGAGACCCCTGCTCCAAACCATTACATCACCATTGATACAAGGCAGGATGCATCCATGCTTTCATGTTGTTTTTGCCAATTTCTGACCTTCCATCTGAATGTCGCAGGAGAAACCGAGACTCATCATACGAGGCAACGTTGTTCAAATTTTCTAGTGACTACTGGTGGTGGGCCTGTGCAAATCGTAGCCTCATATTTCTGTGGTTAGCAGACAGGAGTGGCACCCAGTGTTGTCTTCTGCTTTTGTAGCTTATCTGTTTCAAGGTTCGACATGTTGTGCATGCCTTGGTTGTAACAAGTGGTTATTTGAGTTACTGATGACTTTTTATCTGCACAAACCAGTTTGACAATTGACCTATCGCCGGCCCCTCCCCCAAAACTGCCATTGTCCAATCACACATCATAGCAACCGTTACAATGTGAGCAGGTCCGACAAAAATTGACTCCAAGCAGGACGGTAACGCGATGCGACAACGGCATTTGTAAATCGGACATTAGATACCCCGAGAGATTGTCTGGAGGAGTTTTGTTCTTTCCCTTCCCAAAGCCGATAACACAACGTGAGCGGTGCCTACAATGGATAAAACAGTGTGGACGGCTCCACTCCCAGTTAAATGTGTGTAACATTACGAAGCATAAATACGTCTGCTCAAAGGTAAGGCTAA
>JACXGM010026038.1:0-15044 GCA_016801145.1 Umbra pygmaea | reverse complement strand
GATGGAGGCTGATGAATCTCTTATGGAGTGTGATGGAGATGGAGGCTGATGAATCTCTTATAGAGTGTGATGGAGATGGAGGCTGATGAATATCTTATGGAGTGTGATGGAGATGGAGGCTGATGAATCTCTTATAGAGTGTGATGGAGATGGAGGCTGATGAATCTCTTATAGAGTGTGATGGAGATGGAGGCTGATGAATCTCTTATTGAGTGTGCTGGAGATGGAGGCTGATGAATCTCTATTAGAGAGTGCTGGAGATGGAGGCTGTTGAATCTGTTATAGAGACTGATGGAGATGGAGTGTGATTAATCTAGGCAGGCAGAAGTGCTTTGCTCAACTAGTTTTTTCACCCATCTGCAACTGAACAACTATTAGGACAAAGTTGCATTCAGAAAGCGGTCGGCAGCTAGAGTGGAGTTAGGGTACGCCTCTAGCCAACAAGGGTGTGCAGTCTGAAGATCTGTTTCCCTCACATTCCTGCTCTGCCTCTTCCTGCTCCGACTCCCAGCAGATTAGATCTTCTGCCTCTTCACCAATGTCCCCTCTGACATGCTGCTCCTACTCCTCTCTGATGTCCTTCTTCCAAGCGAGCTGTTCACAGAGAGTCAAAGGCGCTATACACCTCTTCAGCTATCCTGATGTTGTGGGAATATCGGGTATAGTCCTTCGACTTGCACATATTCATGGAACTGAATATGTATTCCAGTTCCTGTTAGTATGCGTTCACCTCACCTACTGGGCTATAGTAGTTCTCCTGTGCCAGTCTGCTGCACCTCACTGTCTCTTTCTTGACTGGTCTGTGATTCTGTCACAATACAGGTTGAGGCTATACAGTATCTCATAAATTTTTTCACTCTAACATTTTTGTAAATATTTGAATACATCACGTTCCAACTTTTTATGCAAATTGGAATTAAATGTCATAAACATTAAAGGAAAATTCCACAGGGGCTCTCCACTACTCACCCACAATTGTGTCATATCTCTTTAGTGTAAATTTGTTTGGAATTTTTCAAATCAACCACCAACTCACAGAGAAGAAAACATGATCTGATTCTGAACGTGTGATTTTAGGCATTTTGTCTCCAGCACAACAGCTTGGTGTAACGTTTTCCAGTTACCCTTCCCTGGAAACAGCCACTTCCCTGTTCTCTTGTGTTCTGAACTACAATTCCCAGTCACCAGTTCTACTTCCTGTGGACTACAGCTTCCTTAGCAATGTATGTTTGGAACTACAATTCCCATAGCCCAGACTCAATCAGCCTGATTATGTACACCTGCACTCACCCAGTCTCCATATAAAGCACACTCACACCATTCCCTCTTTGCGAGGTATTGTGAGTATATTTTCTCCATTCTCTGAGCATTTGTTATGTATGATTGATATTCCGATTCTGACCTTTTGCCTTGTTGATTTATTACTCTGTCTTGGATATTCCTGTTGGTACCGTAGCCTATTATTAGTGATAGTTATTCTGGTTTTAACCTGATGACTTGTTTGATGGTTTTGCCTTTGCTATCCTCGGTACCTTTACATGGACTTTATTAAAAGTAAACATCGTTCCAATTTTACCTGTGGAGAACTCAATCATTACACTTGGGCAATCCTCACGGGAGAGCAAAAGAGCATTATGAACTAAGCGCTGCATAAATTGCCCCCTAAAAAAAACTACAGATTTGGAAAAATTTCATGGCACACTTGGGGAGTCCTCACGGCAAATAAGTGCACAGGGGTTGAAAAACTCTGGTGCATGGGGCGTTTATGAAAATACGGGACAAATCGCATCCCGTATTGATTCAAAACGCAAGATTTAAGTGTAAATTACGGGACAATTCCGTATTTTACGCGATGGGTGGCAACCCTAGCATAGACCTACTATTTGGCCACCCCTAACCAATGCTCACAAGCAGAAAAGGTTGCAGTGGGCCCAGAAATACATGAAGACTCATTTTCAAACAGTCTTGTTTACTGATGAGTGCCGTGCAACCCTGGATTGTCCATATGAAGGGAGTAGTGGATGGTTGGTGGATGGCCACCATGTCCCAATAAGGCTGCGTTGTCAGCAAGGATGTGGAGGAGTCATGTTTTGGGCCGGAATCATGGAGAGAGAGCAAGGAGGTCCCTTTAGGGTCCCTGAAGGTGTGAAAGAGATTCTGACTGACCACTTTCTTCCATGGTACCAAAAAAGAAGAACCGTGACTTCCGTGGCAAAATCATCCTCATGCAAGACAATGCATCTCATGCTGCAAAGAATCTGGCTGTGTCATTGGCTGCTATGGGCATAAAAGGAGAGATACTCATGGTGTGATCCCTATCCTCCCCTGACCTAAACCCTATTGAGAACCTTTGGAGCATCCTCAAGCAAAAGATCTATGACGGTGGGAAGCAGTTTGCATCAAAACTTCAGCTCTGGGAGGCTACTCTGACATCCTGCAAAGAAATTCAAGCAGAAACTCTCCATAAACTCACAAGTTCAATGGATGCAAGAATTGTGAAGGTGATATCAAAGATGGGGTCCTATGTTAACATGTAACTTGTCCTGTTAAGATGTGTTTGATTGAAATAGCTTTTGATTTCAATAAATAGGACCTCCTAATGCCGCAAATTCAACAAATGACAATTTTCTGTTCTTTACAACCTATAAAAATTTTGGAAACTCTGTTGTGCATAATCATTTGAAACAGTGCATTTTGAGTGTTTACCTTTTAGCTGGGACCAAAGTAACAAAGGCTACCATCAGTAACACACTACGCCGCCAGGGACTCAAATCCTGCAGTGACAGACGTGTCCCCCTGCTTAAACCAGTACAGGTCCAGACCCGTCTGAGGTTTGCTAGAGAGCATTTGGATGATCCAGAAGAGGATTGGGAGAATGTAATATGGTCAGATGAAAACAAGATAGAACTTTTTGGTAAAAACTCAACTCGTCATGTTTGGAGTTCCTGGAGTGGCCCAGTCAGTCACCAGATCTCAACCCCACAGAAAATCTTTGAAGAGAGTTGAAAGTCTGTGTTGCCCAGCGACAGCCCCAAAACATCACTGCACTAGATTAGATCTGCATGGAGGAATGGGCCAAAATACCAGTAACAGTGTGTGAAAACCTCGTGAAGACTTAGAGAAGACATTTGACCTCTGTCATTGCCAACAAAGGGTATATAACGAAGTATTGAGATTAATTTTTGTTATGACCAAATACTTATTTTCCACCATAATTTACCAATAAATTCATAAAAAATCCTACTATGTAATTTCCTGGATTTCTTTTCTCATTTTGTCTCTCATAGTTGAAGTGTATATATGATGAAAATTACAGGCCTCTCTCATCTTTTTAAGTGGGAGAACTTGCACAATTGGTGGATGACTAAATACTTTCTTGCCACACTGTACACACACAAAAATAGACAGGATAATTAGAGAATGTCAGCAGCTGTGGAACAATTTTGGAGCTCTATAGGTTAATGAAATCATGTGATACGGTCATGTGAATGTGAGAAGCGGGAAACTAGATAAACAATTCACAAAGGACAGCAACTGAAATACATATACACAATGGACATTAATTAAAGACACATACATCTGTCAGGCCTCCAATAAGGGAGACAATGACAGGTGTATTACTTTGAGGCTGCAACCATGGGTATTATGTGGTATATTGCTTTGGGTTATGGGTGTTACAATAAGTGGTAAACGCCTTTGGGGTATAGTTAATTTCTGTTATATTATTCTCCTTTCTATTTCTGGTGCTTCAACACCCACTGGCATTCCACCACCTACCTGACTTTGGAATTGACCATATTTTTCCATCTCCCCTTATTCAGCAGAGGGTGAGCCAGTCCATCTGTTTGACTCTCTCACACACACTGAGGAAAGACTGAGTCAGTCAGCATTTTTGTAAACAGTGGGAGGATTGAGAGAAGTGAGAGAGCAGAGCTATAACGCAAAGATGAAGGATGACCGTGTTGGAAGCGCTGAAGCCTAAATGGGTTGAGTGATGCCTTGCTGGTGGCTTGGAAAGCTAAGTTACCTCAACTGGAATTAAAAGGTAGGATCCATTCAAACAAACACATCCTAATGTATAACGATTTAGGCACTCAACTGGACATCAATAGGCATGCATTGTACAATGTAATTGGAGTAAAATTGGTGTAGGTTTATTGGTGTCTGAGATTTTGACAGGTTGTCAGGCAATCACTGTGTGTGTGGGTGGGTGGGTGGGTGTGTGTGTGGGTGGGTGGGTGGGTGGGTAGGTGAGAGAGAGAGTGCTCTGGCAATGTAAACAAATCTTTCCCATGCCAATAAGCCTCTTTATATTGAAATTGAAATTTAATTTGGAGAGAGTCAGCGAGAAAGAGGAAGAGAGAGACAGAGAGTTAAATCTACATTGTGTATATTTTTTTCAGTTGATTCTTAGCAAAAAACCCTTTGTTC
This sequence comes from Umbra pygmaea, assembly GCA_016801145.1. Lineage (NCBI taxonomy): Eukaryota > Metazoa > Chordata > Actinopteri > Esociformes > Umbridae > Umbra > Umbra pygmaea. Next base: position 10,613 of record JACXGM010026038.1, on the reverse strand, counting down.
TTTCAAAAATATGTGCTCATTCATTTGTAATTCGACTAATCAAAATAGTCTCGTAAGTGTAGAATCTTCCATTCAGAATACATACGATGGAGTCGCTCGAATTGTGGCAGCCATGTTACGCCGCCATCTTTATAATACATTAAGCCAAAGAGAAACATACCTGGAAATTCAAGCTCTGCTTTTCGCGCTTTTACAGTCAGTGGCACCGTGATGAATGCCAGGGGTAGATTACTCACGACTGCAGATTTCAAAGCCTGTTGAAGATGGACTATCGAGGACATGTAATTGCAGCGCTGGCCCTAGCTATAGAGTAGGCAATTTGCCTGACAACACAAACTTGGATTTTCCGTTTCAACATAATAGAATTTGTAATTCATTACAATAATCATTGTTAATTAATTGCATAGGTAGTCCTAAAATTAATCTTTTGTTGGATAAAACAGACTTTAGTGAATATTTTTCAAATGTAATTGTGTTTTCACATGAGACACTGACAAAATGTTAAATCAAAATGTGTGTACAACATATATATATATATTGCTGTTTTTAATAAAACATGTTAAATTATTATTATTTGCTATCACATGCTCTTATTGTTTCTTCACACACAATACAATTGCATTTGGTTGCAATTCACTAGTTATATAATGAATTAACTATGATTATTTTAATGAATTAAAACGAGTGCTATTGTTTTGAAAAAAAAAATCAGAGTTTGCGTTGCTGGCATAATAGCGGGTGGTGCTAAAATGGGTATTCAGTTGGTTGTCATATACAATTTCACTGCTAGATGGGAGCAATTCTTACACAATGTATCTATAAAGAGCGAGAGACAGAGAGAGAGAAAGAGAGCTTTATGCAAGTGTGAAATAAAAAAAATACCCCTGGAGAATCTAACAGTTGCATCCTCCATCTATACTGGATTTAGAAAGCCATTCTTCGATTTAACTTACCAAACTACAGAAATTATGCACAGTGCTGTGTATTACTTTTTTCAATTAGCAGGAGCAGCAGTGACAAGAAAGTATGATTTTAAAACGAGGTTGGCTTTGGACCAGGCTGAGGAAGGTCCCGCTGATAGACGAGTAGTCCCAACCACCTCGGTTGCCTATTTTCCACTGCAGAGCTGACCCGGTCCATGTCCATCACCGTATGGATGGTGTACCCAACTACAAACTTCCAAATGGGTAGCACGTCGTACCGGGCCAGCTCACAGCAAAAACAATTACAGTACTCATCTGGGACGAAGCAGGCTGGTGGGTGGGGTTACAATCTGAGATTGGGGTTACTGCCAATGAGATACTAGTATTCTTGATAACTATCAGGCACTTTCAAAACTGTCCAGCCTAGCTAAATTGTTGTAGTCGCTGGTAAATAGACAGCTGCATGCTTTCTTATATGAAAATTGCATCCTGAATGAATATCTGATTCACACCACAAAAGTGATATTGCAGCTATTACATTACATTACACAATATTGTCAAATCATTGGATCAACAATCAGGTTGTGTGTCTGTTTATTGACCTATCAAAGCTTATGATACTGGTGATCAGGCTATTTTGTTGAGAAAACTGTTTTCATTGGTTCTGGCTAGGGAAACTTGTTTGTGGTTTACAAATTTTCTGAGTGATAGAAGTCAGGCCATTGTGACGGATGGTATAATGTCAAACTTCCTAGCAGTTCAAAACGGATTTCCTCAAGGTTCGATTTTGTGTCCCTTGTTGTTTACTCTCTATATTAATGACATTTGTAACACTGTGAAGAAATGTCAATATCATGTTTATGCTGATGACACAGTTCTTTATGCTATAGCACCTTCCTATGAAGCAGATTTTTTACTGTTACAAAAATCTCTTACAGTGCTTAAACTGGTGCTAAATGCAAGTAAAACTAAATATATAGTCTTCTCTCCTAAATTTCTAAGTACTAGTACTAGATAAGTACTATGGATGGTTCTGTAATTTAACGTAATACCTCTTACAAATTCCTCGGTATCTGGTTAGATGAAAATCTTTCCTTTAATTAAAATTGGTTTCTTTTATAGAAACAAATCATGTCTGTCTTACCAGCATATAATTGACATTGTTGTTAATAGTACTTTTATATCAGTGTTGGACTACGCTGGTTTACTGTATATGCATGCACCAGCCTCTGTGTTAAAACCTTTAAATGCAGCATTGTGTTTTATTACTGGTGCCACTTTTCACACACACCATTGTGTTCTGTACACTCTGGTGGGCTGGGACTCATTGGTCTCTAGTAGGACCGGGCATTGCTTGATGTTTGTCTACAAGGCTATAATGCATACGCTTCCTGACTAACTTAGCGGACAATTAAATTGGAAAAGTGGCTGTTATCAAACTCGTTCCAAAGATTTATTAGTAGTGTAGGTTCCTCTGGCTCATTCAGAGTTGGGCAAAACTGTGTTTGTATACAATGCCTCTTTTACTTGGAATGATTTTCAAAAGGAATTGAAGCTAGATGTCTTGGTTTCCACTTGGCAATTTATAGCTATGCTTAATGAATACATTTTTGTTGAATGTAATTGTTATTTATATTTGTGCTGTGTTTCTATATTTTTTTTAATGATGGTCTACACAGGGCTCAGCTGTGAAAGAGACCTGTGTCTCAGTCTGATCATTCCCTGTATAAATAAATTATGATAGGATTCATTATGATAAATTATGATATTCAAAATGAATAAAAATAAATTTTATGCACTTATACTATCATTACATAAAAATTGTAATGTGTACACTGATAGTAATCATTTTATTTAAACAGGAATTGTGGTAATCATAGGTCAGACTCTGTGTAACAATGTCTCCTGTATTGTGTTTTAGTATGTCTTCCATTCCAGGTTTTGGTTTCTCCCTACTGTGTCTTTGTATGTCCTTATCATCTCCACAGGCCAGGGCTCCATCCCTCCAGCCTGGGCCAGGCCAGGCAACCAGTTCATCAGCTCGGACCTACAGTTCCTCAGGTCTGGCTTCTTGTTCTGAAGTAAGGGCTCCTCCTGTTCAGGTTAATATGCCTAACACACAGGTTAGAGTCTCAAGCTCACCAGTTACAGTTCCAGGCTATCCTGTTAAAGCCTATATTTCTCAAGTCAGGGCCTTCAGTTTTCAAAATTGGGCCTTTAAGTCTCATGTCAGGGCCCCTATTTTTCAAGTCAGGGCCCCTTTGTCTCAAGCACAGACCTCTAGTTCCCAAGTCAGGATCCCATGTCCCCAAGTAGAGACCCCTAGTTCTCATGTCAGGGCCCCAAGTCCTCAAGCCAGGGCCCCAAGTCCTAAAGCCCAGGCCCCTGATTCTCCAGTAATGGCCTATAGTGGTTCAGAACCAGCCTCCAGTTCTCCTGTCATGGTCTCTAGTTCTCCCATTAGAACCCCTAATTCACCAGTTAGAGAATCCTGTTCACTCCCCACAGAGAGGTTTGACGGAGACCCCACAAAGTGTCATCCTTTTTTCGTCTTCCGTCAGCCTCAGGTTAGTTAATTTTGGGGGATTTTACTATACAGTTGTATGTGAATGTTTAGGCACCCCTGACAATTTCCATGATTTTCATTTATAAATAATTGGGTGTTTGGATCAGCAATTTCATTATGATCTATCAAATAACTGAAGGACACAGTAATATTTCTGTAGTAAAAAGAGGTTCATTGGATTAACAGAAAATGTGCAATATTATATATAAATGTGCAATTATAATATATTAGACAGGTGCATACATTTGGGCATCTTTGTCATTTTGTTGATTTGAATACCTGTAACTACCTAGCACTGATTAATTGGAATACACAATTGGTTTGGTGAGCTCATTAAGCCTTGAACTTCATAGACAGTTGCATCCAATCATAAGAAAATGTATTTAAGGTGGCCAATTGTAAGTTGTTGTTCTCTTTGACTCTCCTCTGAAGAGTGGCAACATGGGGGCCTCAAAATAACTCTCAAATGACCTGAAAACAAAGATTGTTCAACATTATGGTTATAAGGCTACAAAAAGCTATCGCAGAGATTTAAGCTGTCAGTGTCCACTGTGAGGAACATAGTAAGGATATGGAAGACCACAGGCACAGTTCTTCTTAAAGCATAACTCTCACTAAAATGCAACTTAGGGTCTTTTTGTTAATATACCACAGTCAAACTTTTGTTTAAAAGCATAATTAGGATGGAAACGCCACTTTTAAGATTTTCCCCATTTTAGGTTTCGGTCAAATCACCTTTTGAATGGGAGGGATAGGGCCACTACTATAATAGCATAAAAATCGCTATTTTTAAAATACTAAAGAAGGCTCGACACAACATGAAACCTTGCTCGAAGCATCAAGAGGGGCTGGACACATGAACTCGTGCATTGAGAACATTGTATTTGTACACAGAGTTTACTAAAAAGAAAGGTTTTGTACTCACTTTAGCAGTTTGTGTTTCTGGTGGCAGCTTTTTTGCCTCTTTGTACACAAACAATGTCCCCCAATGCTCGAGTTGAAGTGTACAGCTTGTGGATCATTAATTGCAAGCACTACATATTTTATAGTCATCCACCACTTTTTACATACAGTATTTTAAACAGTATATAGGATCATACACGGAATTATTATGTTCACCGCAATTTAATTTACAGGTGCTCGATCTGAACACAAGGAGTTGCTACAGACTGAAGTGGTAGGATAGATAATCCGATAAATCCTGGGCAGCGCTATGCCAATTTTTCGCTGCCTCCTGCCGGAGGCCCGGGGAAAGTCAGAGAACCCATGGTCAGGCTCAAAAACATGACCATTGGGACGTAGACTGTCCCACTACGCCACGCGGAACCCCCAATATAATATATATTCTGTTCAGATAGAATCTAGCAGCTAGAGGACTGAATAACAATTGTATCAAAACAAATGACACAACATAAAGAACTGTCAATATAGAAATTTGTGTATGCTTGAATTGCTAACAGTCTGTCTCCCCCTTGATCTCTGTTAATCTTTATATTTCTGACATCATCTTTAGAATATTACACCGCTCCTGTCTTCAGCTTCTAAAGATGATTTCATTGGACCTCAATCTGTATGAATATTGCCATGGAAACTAGAGTGCTACCTATACAGGTGAGTTAAAGTGATCTTTGACCCCAAGTACTATATATTTGCATGTAGTTTTAAATTGATATAATATTCGTTTAGCATATTAGGGAAATGGAATTTGACTGATTATTTAAATAAAATTGCATTTGTAAAAAACAAATTGCCTGACAGATGCAGTCTCTCTCTCTATTGCAATAAATGAAATAATATTTTAAAGCTTCCATTTTGGACTTGATGTGTACTGTATGTACCGGTAATGTGCTATTTATGTATGCGTAATCTCTAAGTAGAATCACTGTCATACCTGTTAACCTTGAAATTTAAAGTATAGATTGCGTGGTTTTGAGTGATATGGTGTGAAAATCAGGACATAGTACACAATTTCCGACGACATGTTTTAGCTAAATTGCACTACATTTAGAACCATTGCCCAAAATCATGGACTTCATCTTTAATGAATACTTTTAAACCCCTGTCAAATGTCATTAGGTAAATCAACTACCAAGGCACACCAGAAAGGCTCAGCTCACCACTGACCGTACACGCCTTATCTCTGAGTCTGGCAAGAAACAAAGGCAACGCTATGTACAGAAGAACGGAAAGTGCAACGTTCACCATGGTAATGTTACAGAGACCTACCGTTACCTGAGTGACCTGTTTACCACTCTGGTGGACCTTGAATGGCGTGCCAGTATCTTTGTCTTCACCTTGGTCTACTGCTTCACCTGGCTGTCCTTTGCCTTCCTGTGGTGGCTCATAGCATTGCTCCGAGGAGACCTACTTCACAACAATGAGGACAACTGGACGCCCTGCGTGGAAAATCTTGATAGTTTTGTAACTGCATTTCTTTTCTCCATCGAAACTGAGACTACAATTGGGTATGGCTATCGGGTCATTACGGACAAATGCCCTGAGGGCATCCTACTGCTCCTTATTCAGGCCATCCTGGGGTCCATTGTTAATGCCATGATGGTTGGCTGCATGTTTGTCAAGATCTCGCAGCCCAAAAAGCGTGCTGAGACATTGGTGTTCTCCACCAATGCTGTTGTTTCTGTGAGGGATGGACAGATGTGCCTGATGTTCAGGGTCGGGGACCTCCGAAACTCACACATTGTGGAAGCCTCAATCCGGGCCAAGCTGATCAAGTCCAAGCAGACCAAGGAAGGGGAGTTCATTCCACTCAACCAGATGGACCTCAACATCGGCTTTGACACCGGAGATGACCGGCTTTTCCTAGTGTCCCCCCTCATCATCTACCATGAGATTAATGACAGGAGCCCCTTCTGGGAATGGAGCAGAGCCAAGATGGAGTCAGAGGAGTTTGAAATCGTGGTGATATTGGAGGGCATGGTGGAGGCTACAGGTGGGTGATGCATAACCTATTCAATACATTCCGAATGGGAAGATTTGGTCTACAATTGGCACATTACTAAGGCAATTTCATCTCTCAACCAACCAATAACTATATTTTTATGTAAATAATTTTGAAGTAACTACATGGATTTTAGTTGTATTTAAAATGACATAGCTAGTTAAAATGTATCTACACCCTATTTTATCTAGCTGTCACGGTTCCCACATATTTATGCTAAGTTGCTCACTGGTATGTGTTGTTGTTGTTGTTGGGATCTGATCAGTGTGAATTATTTTGGTTTTAATTACCGCTTCCCCGTTCACCTGTCCAGATCACGTTAATTACCCTATCACTGTTCTTGATTTATTTTACAGCTGCATACACTGCGTAATCAACTGTGTATTTAAGTTCATCTATTTGTGTTGGCAGTAGTCGGTGATTCTGGTTTGTACCCTGTTGTGTTTTGTGTGTGTTCTTGGAAGAAATTTATACACTGCGTTCCAAATTGTTATGCAAATTATATTTTACACAGATTTTCCTAAATAGACAGTCATTGTAATTTTCAAGTCACCAACCATTAAGAGTATAAGTCAAATTCTATTGAACATACCACCCAATGAAAACAGTATTGACTTCTCAGCATTATTCCAGGGTTCCAACGGCACTCATCAGTAAACAAGACTGTTTGTAAAATTAGTTTTCATGTATTTCTGGGCCCACTGCAACCTTTTCTGCTTGTGAACATTGGTTAGGGGTGGCCGAATAGTAGGTTTATGCACAACTGCGAGCTTCTGGAGGATCCTACACCCTGAGGTTCGCGGGACTCCAGAGGCACCAGCAGCTTCAAATAACTGTTTGCTGCTTTGTAATGGCATTTTGCAGCTGCTCTCTTAATCCGAGGAAGTAACCTTCCTCATTATGCCTTTATCTGCACAATTCAGTCTGTGCTCTGAATCAGCCACAAATCTCTTCAAAGTACAATGATCACGCTTAAGTTTTTGTGCAATATCCAATGTTTTCATACCTTGACCAAGCCATTGCACTATTTTACACTTTTCCGCAGCAGAGAGATCCTTTTTCTTTCCAATATTGCTTGAAACCTGTGGCCTGCTTAATAATGTGGAACATCCTTCTTATGTAGTTTTCCTTTAATTGGGCTCACTTGGCAAACTAATTATCCCAGGTGTCTGAGATTGATTTCAGTGAATCAAATATCCCGGAGACACAATACCATGCATGTGTGTCTCATAAATAAAACACTTATTTTCACCCCCAGTTTGTCTCTCATGTTTAGCACAACAGGAAGCCGTGCTATGTACAGCCTTAGCTGTTACGATTTGCTCCTAGTTTGGACCCCAGTAGCAGATTCAGCAGTATCAGTTTTATTCAGCAGTAGGATGCATTGGAACCCTTGGAAATGAGCCTCTCTCTCTCTCTCTCTCTCTCTCTCCCTCTCTCTCAAAGATTTTTTTTGTTCTCTCTGTTTTGTCCTTTAGTAAACTTTATAGATTTTAACCATATTATTCCTTCTTGAGTCTTTTTAACAACAACTTAGATTAATGTATGAATTGAATAGTGATTATGTGACCTATAAGGGAACAGCTAGTGATACCCTTGATACCATCAAAAGATAGCCTATAACGATGTCATCGTGATACACATACACCGGTAGGCCGTGGTTCACCTTACTGGTCCACCGCATCACAGAATTTATAGTTTACCCTCCTCTTTTTTTACCACCACATCCCTGGATGTTATGGTTCCTAGTGTTGAAGGCTGCCGATAGATCTAGACGAATGAGAACAGGAGTGAGAGTTAGCTTGGACCTTGTGAAGAGCTTCTATTCAATGGAGCAGTCTCAGTCGTGTGGACTGTCTTCACTGGTAAAAATGCCTCAGCCAGGATTTATCTTCTGCTTTTGAGTAATTCTGTAATTGTATGAGTTTCTGCGTTCAAATATCATTCATATATAATTTAACCCTTGTGTTGTGTTCGGGTCTGTGAGATCCGTTTTCAGTGTTTACAAAAATATTATATAGTTTATCATTTTTTCAACCTAAACCTCATTGGCCATGGCTCATTTTCAAGAACACATATTTATTGAGTGCACACTGGGCACCCCACCTACACATTTACATTACATAAGAGATGCTCAGGTCCATTGGGCCCATGGACAGTAAAATATGGACAGTAAAAAAAAACATGGACAGCAAAAAAACAAGTAAACATGGCATAAAATTAACAACATATTTGCTTTGTACCTTCCCTTATTATTCCTCCTACCTGGGCCACAAACTAACTGCAACAAGAACCACTCTGGTACTGCTTTTCTTGAGTAATCACACACAAACAGACAGTTGTAGGATTTTTACATTTCAATCACAAGAACCTAATATTCTGTAACAATATTACCATAAGCCAAATGTTTTAATTTGATTAAGATGTTAAAAATTCAACCCTTAATTTAAGTGGTAAAACTGAAAGTTAAACTTAACACACTGTTTCTGCCACTCTTTCTAGACTCGGAAAATGTCATTTTATTTTATTGTATTTAAAAAACTCAAACATATTTGTTATTCAGCTAAAATGAAAGTTGACATATTCAAGAAGCCATGTATTGAAAAAAGTGAATTTAGCTAATAAAAACATTTCTGTTTTTGTTTTTATACTATTATCCTTTTCTGCATCTCCTCCAAACACCTAGATGTAGGTGGTGAGTCAAATATCATACTTTGAATAAAAAATTATTATAACTGATATAGTTTTTCCAGAAAATAGTTGAATTATCATGTTTTAATCCTAGTAATTACATCAACTCCTCCCTCAAAATATTCATGGATTTTGTTTCATTTTAGGCACAGAAATATACAGTGCATATTTTGCCATTTGAACTGGAATTAAAGCACTGCATAGTGTAGAGAATCATTATATATACATTATAATGTTATATTGTGGAAATACAGTGTTTACCATGTTTGTAAACTGGTCACTTTAAAAAGAAAGTGCTGGTAGTTCTGTCAAATTCTACAAAAAAACACCTTTAATTTTAACCATTAGTGTGTTGAGACTAATGGCAACTTTAACCAATCCGGTATCAGAAAACAGAGAATTCTTTTTACAGTAAATCAATAACAAAATTATAAATAGCTAATAATTAATTTACCCTGTAGGGATTGACATGCCTTTTTGCAAGACCATTGCTGTAAATTAACTGAAGACAAATGTAATAAAGCCTACATGAAAAAGTAGCATAAAAAACGTTAAATAAATATCTTAAACATCTTTAACAGGAATGACATGTCAAGCTCGAAGCTCCTATTTGGACACTGAAGTGCGGTGGGGGTATCGCTTCACACCAGTTTTATCCCTGGAGAAGAGCTTCTACAAGGTAGACTACAACAGCTTTGACAACATCTACGAGACCAACACGCCCTGCTGCAGTGCTAAAGACCTGGCAGCCACCACAGCCAAGAATGTCCAGCTTAAACCAGATCTGTTGGTACTACCAACAGCCAGGCAATCTGTTTCATTAATGTGACACCCCTTTTTTAATTATACAAAATTCATCAGCCATAACATTATAACCACCTGCCTAATATTGTGTAGGTCACCCTTTTGTCATCAAAACAGCAGCCTCATACACAACAAGCTGTGATCCACTGTATTTTGACACCTTTCCATCTGCACCTGCATACATTTTTCAGCAATTTGAGCTACAGTAGCTCATCTGTTGGACCACACTTTTAATTGTGTCCTCAAAAGTTGCTGTGTTTCAAGCAGGACCAATAGGCAAGTATAAAGATTTGAGCGACTTGAACAAGGGCCAAATTGTGGGGTGTTCCTAGTGTTCCTAGTCTGCAGTGGTCAATACCTATCAAAACTGGTCCAAGTAAGAAAAAGTGGTGAACCAGTCATGAGCGACCAAAGCTCATTGATGGACGTGAGGAGTGAAGGCTGGTCCGTGTGGTTCGATTCAACAGACAAGTGTAATGTCTGTAATGAGTACTCAAAAAAGGTAAAATAGAACAATGTTATTTTATTGACCAGATTGACTGACCATTGGAAAAAGCAAGAATAATCCAAGATAGGTAATGTCAAACCGGAAGAGCTGTATAGGCTAAGGTACAATTAGTGATATCCGCAGGCAGAGTAATCCAACAGGCAGAGGTCAAAACGGAATAGC
>JACXGM010026037.1:0-15044 GCA_016801145.1 Umbra pygmaea | reverse complement strand
TAACCATTCCCCTTATGTTAAACCTAACCTTAACCATTACACTAAAACATATTCTAAACTTACCCCTACCCTTAAAATACACAATTAGTTGCTTATCAACAGATGGTTTGTTGATAGTTTGTTGATAGTCATATCATCAACAAACTATCTGTAGAGCACATACAGATGGAATGTCAGACTCTCCAAATAAAGTGTAACCCTGGTTTATGTATTTAGTAAAATATTTGTGTTACACTTTATTATTTGTTATCGTATTTTTTTCCTGTTTTGTCATGGCGTCCTTGGCAGCTCTCTGAGGCCCTCTAGTGGGACGGGACCCCCGGTTGAGAACCACTGCCCTACACTACATGTGCAATGTCACATGATATTTTAGATTTTTTTATACAAAACCAATAGAAACCATGGAGAAATGTGGAACAATTGGTCATTTGTCACATCCCTAGTGCCTATAGGAACCAGACCTAATTAAGAACAGTTATTTAGATTCCTAAGTGGTGATTCATGACTTGTTTCTCAGGCGTATGAAATGCCATGACACACACGCTCCCTAAGATATCTATCAATGTAAAGACCTTAATAAATGATAGAGTTCAGTAACATCCCAAGCAAAAAAGTATATTTAAATGATTTTTATTATTAATTGAAATGTATTTTATTTATCTTAAATATACTTCTAATATATTATATTTGTATGTATATTTTGAAAGTATATTTCAAATATACTTAAATGTATTGAATACATACTCATGGTTAAACATATACTAGATGTATAATACTGGATTTTAATTTAAATATACTTTTTTTTACTTGCGATGGTAGAACCTCTTAGTTTACAAATATTATACAGGACCAGAAATGGACACTGACAGCTAGAAAGTTTTGCACATTTTCAAAAATAATTTCCGATTTGGCAGATTAATGTAGCAACTAGGCACCCAATAAACTGTAAACCCTAAACAAGGTATGTTGGAAGAAGTGGGCTACACATCAGTGTTGGCTCTGGGTACTGTTCTTCAAATTTCTGAAAAAGCTCCTCCATGTCAGTAATCATATGTAAAAACATGTGAGAGTAAAACTTCAGCCCAAGTAAGAAGATACAGAACAACAGTGATAATAAAACTGCGGAAGAGTTTGCCCTTATGCATACTTCAACACTGGGGCATTGTAAAACCAATACTGATTTCCAGGGCCCAAGGGAAGAGAGGGCCCTCAAAGTCTGGAATATATTTTATATATAACATTGGGGCCAATCGAGACTGCCTATGCATAGGGCCCAGGATCATGTGCTACCCCCGTTTCAACCCTCCAACCCTTTAACATTACTTGATATTTATTTAGTTGATCCCCACATCGCCCTCCCGGGTGTTTTATGTTTGATCACAAAAGATAAGGTTGATTCCAGTACAAATCCATAAAAAAAGCATGTTTATCCGATGAATACCATTTACTTGTTCGTTTTCTGGCCCGAATTGACGGCTTGATTTGATTTTGCTCTGTGTATGTGCGGGCTCTAAACATTTTGTGGGCTTAACATTCTCACTCCCACCAACATCTGGCCAGCACACTGTAGCATGGAGTTTTTCTCCCATAAAAAAACATAAATGGTTTTCTTGCCCAAGCAGGAAAATGTCAAGGATTTTCTTTTTATTTACTGTGGCAAATCCATATGTCATTGGCTTTAACACACCATTCGCAGCTCACGCCAATAAACGAGGTCAGTGGTTCATCCACTGACTGCCTACAACATACAGTAATTGTTTTAAGAGAAGTGAAACATACTTTTTGAATGGATTGAAGGAACATTTAAGACAGAAAAGCCAAGCCACTTATTTACAATGGATGTTTAAGATTTCATGGTAATCGCCCATTTGTCGTCCTAATGTCACGTCTCCCAGAATGCAGATACTAGCTATGTGTTGCGGCGCCCATATGTCATCAACTTCCTGTGTTTCAGATTCCTCACTATCTGGCCACAGAACAATCCCAGTTTGACATGAGAGAACACGGGTTGACAACATCCTTTCTCCTCCCTCTTCATCTTTTGGTTACTGTACTCCTCTGGTGTCTCTGGAAAGTGACAGAGCTTATAATGAGACAGTGAGATCAGATCAATCCGAGTGTCAGGCGCTCGGCGCACATCTCCTCCCGGCAGCGGCAGGACAAGTGTCAGCTGGGGGAGAGGGTTTCCGACACGCAGAGACAGAAAGATGGAGGGGTTGAGAGATAAAAAGAGTGAGAGAGAAAACATTGAATGAGAGAAAATGCATCAATGGAAAGAAGGAGAGAGAAAGAGGGAGACAGATAGCGAGGCGGGGGGGGTGTGGCCCTGGGGAGGGCACCTCCAGCAGACAAAAGATCAATTCTCTCCATCTTTCTCGCAGCTCCTGATAACAAGCAAAAGTTCAGCAAGCCCAGAAGCTGTCTCGCCTTTGAAATGTGCAATCTGGTGAGCCACACGAACACACTCACCAGCGGGTACAAATACTCAGCCTCTCACACACAAAGTCACAAAGACTGTGAAAAAAATTCCTATAGTATAGGTGATAGAGTAAAAGCCTAAAACAACATGCGTTTTGTTCGTCAGGAGGTTGGATACTAACCATTGAACGAATGGGTAATCATAAAGCAGCATGTCCGTCATCAGTTAATAATATTAGATTGATTCATGTTCTCCTTTTTAAAAAATATATATAACCTTTTCTTTCACAATTGATAGCACTCCAACTGTTTCCATGTGCATCTCGTTCGATGCGAGAGTGAAAAAAAACATGCGGGCCTTTGCTTTGTCTTTGGCTGACGCAGTAAGAGAAAACAGCATGAGACAGGAAGCTGTTGCGTTCAGTCAGAACCAAAACATAATTTGTGACAGACGACAGCCAAGGCTGTGTGGCTTGGACGGTGATTGTGGGTAACATTGTTATTGGCAAGGGCTACGGCAGTCAAACCAAAAACACATCGTGAAATGCAGCAAGGTTTTGTTTTTTTGCGCTAGACACAAGTGTTATTGATAACAGACTCGTCCGGGGAGAGTTTATGGGCTGTGCGTTTCCTTCCTGTTTGCTCTTGGTGCTCTAGTCACAGCACTTGTTTTGGTTATGAATAAAAAAATCCCCCCCACTTCTAAACCACATGTTTGAGTGTTAGCGTCATGTGTTCCTCGTTTGGCCTAATGTCTTTTCAAACCTCATGAATTATTGAAATGAAACCAAACTGAGATGTCACCTTCGAAAGTATATGTCTTCAATTTAGTTTAGACTGTGTTGTCCTGAAACAATACCATTCAGAGACTCAGAGTCTGAAATATTCAACCTTTTTTGAAGCAGAATGAACTCCCAAGGAATGGTACCTTTTAACCCAAGTGAAATAAAGAAAGAACTTATTGAAACATACTGTCAGAATTCCAATATTTCTCAAAGTGAACGTCCACATTTCGAACAGACTATAAAGCGGCCTTGAAACAAATGTTTACCTCAAATCACCAGACTTGTTATTCCTGCATGATTTTATAGTCTGTTTGGTTCCTCTGACTGAAGGTTCAGCTATTCTCACTCCTGACATGAAGAAGCTGATCATGTCAGACAGATAAGATCCTGGTTTAGAACCATGAACACTGAAAGGGTCTTTTGTGGAGGTTTGAAACCAGAACCAGCCACATCTCATCACGGACCGGCCAGGACACAAAGATCATTTTGCCTAAACTATTCACTACAGAAAGACAATGGCTGCTGGTCTAGTCCACAGTGCACTGCGCTAGATTTGGCAGTGTTACTATTGTATTGGTCCAGGATTGTCCTGCATTTTATATCATCCATGGCGGTTATCGCTTTTAGGGCCCAAAACATGCAGTCATCCTCCAATCAGAGACCCAATGTCATAACAATGTCTCAGTAATGGACTCAATGATTAGGTCTTTCTCTGGGATCCGTAAGCAGGCCTCCAACAGATGGACCCACATACTTGACTATGCAGATTTATGCCGGCGCAAATGTTTACAGATATTGTCATTACGCAGCCATTATGGTAGGGTTGTACATATTTAAATAGGCAGTAACTGAATTAAAGTCGCGTGTCGAGCTTGACGAGGGGAGCTTTGTGTATTTTCCATCACGTTTCCGCTGTAACGTTACGGGCCAGATAGGGACAGCTGAGTGCTTGCTGAACACAAGTGACCTTTTACATGATATTCAATTATGTCTGAGAGGAGAAGTGTGGAGAACGGTCCCTGTAGTGAATCTGTCTCTCTATCCAATTCCCCGACTGAACATCTGCCTGTCGGACGTGGCACGGTGGCTCACAAGGTCGCCTGCCCGGCCCAGGACGGGCAGGTGTGTCGGTTAGGGCCCCTCTGTCATTAGGCAACCAGCTGTGCTGTCACGTCTGGCAGGCGAGCCGCTCGATGTCATCCACGACCCTGCCTCATCCCCCTCGGAGGGGGCCGAGAAAACGGAGACCTTGACAGGGCAACCTGGGGTAAAGCCATGTACGGAATATATATGAAGGACGGATTTGGCGCCGTGGCTTCGTCCTCGCTCTTTCCCACTCTTCTCTCCTGTTTGTGCCAGAGACCAGGATAGATGCTCATCAGCCATGTCAGTCAATAACGAAATTACAGTCGTGGACTTACCCCCTGCTGTGTCCTGTTTGTCTGTTCAAAGGAGAATGCAGTTGGATACCTTCTGCAAAAAAGGAAAATATGAGTACAATCTTCGTGCCTGAGTGGAACAAGCAGGAAACAATGAGCATTGAAAACTCATCATTATGTGACTTTATCAACTATAGATTAACTTTGATTGATCTAAAAAAAAGAATAACATATGGAAAGGCATACAAGAAATGATCAGCGGTGCTTAATTTCTATGAAGGAAATATTTTTTATGAAAGAAATATTATACCCAAACTCAATTTTTATTTTTACATGGATTCTTAATCAATTCACCATGCCTACAGTCTAGAATATTAAAATGTATATTTTTCATATGTTAAAATGTTGCACAGATGCGTCAAATGATGCTTCCATGCTCTAGTTTAAATTTCACCCTGTGCATTCATGCTGTTATTTATTCTGGTATTTCCAATAATAGACACACAGTCAAGCTAAGAGTAATTCAAATTATTTAGCTACGGAGGATAGCTAGATAATAGCACGTTTGCAATTCCAAATAAGTTTAGCTACAGTAATAGCTAGCTAAAAGCAATAGCAACTTGGACTGAAACATGAAATTAAGCGCATTCTTACTGACAATAAAAGCAAGATGTCTGGACTCAAGCATCATCATTGATTTGCCTTGGCTGAGACATCACTCACTCACAATTTATTCTATTTTTATTTATATTTTACATTTGAAGAATCTGTTTTAAAATGGTTGTACCTGTGCTTCATATTGTTGTCAGTTGCATCTATTCCATTAAGCCTGCACTTTTTAAAATAGACTAGCTACTGGTCAAACAGAAGGATTTGCATGTTTTTGATAGACATTGTCATGCAATAAACTAATGTTACTAATGCTTTCCGTGGTGTTGAAATAAAATGCATACAAACGTGAGGTGAGGTAGAAAAACAAGCAGTAGTTTAATTACGAGAAAATACTGTTGAAACAAAAACTACCATGAGGGGCTAAACTGTAGAATACCTTTTTCTTAACACAACACGCACAGATGACAAACAATGAGCCACAGCTACCTGCACAAATGAATAAACTTAAATAAGGAACTATAGTAATTACTAACAACAGGCAGCTGGGAAGGTAATTAAGACTAGTGATTGGATAACTAAAATCAAGTGAAGGGTCATGTGATGTGAAGCGGGAAACCAAAAATGACACTTCAAACAAGACAGAAATCAAAACAACACACACAGGTGAGAAACTGAAACGAACATGTCAGGTCCCCCTAAGTGATTATCAATGTTGCAAATGTCAATAACTGTTGGAAAACACTAATGTATCATTAAGTATTCACATAAAATGACACATTTTCATTACTTCAGTGTCCTAGTGAAACCTTTATGATAATTCTTGTTTTTAATGATCAAAACACATGTAAATTCCTGGGTGGTGTTGTGTGAGAATAGATTATTATCTGATGACCATCCTGTCATGCTATACATCCTGTTTATCAAATCAATCATATTGTGGGTGTCTGACCAACCCTACTGCAAAATAAGAAAGGCATAGTGTAGGCAAACACTGTCCATTCTAAATAGCATTTTCTATATATTTTTATATATCAAGGAATATAGTTTTTACTACTTTTTAG
Organism: Umbra pygmaea; assembly: GCA_016801145.1. Lineage (NCBI taxonomy): Eukaryota > Metazoa > Chordata > Actinopteri > Esociformes > Umbridae > Umbra > Umbra pygmaea. Next base: position 8,789 of record JACXGM010026037.1, on the reverse strand, counting down.
CTGGTCACTGAAAGAGAATGCACAATTTACTAGCAACAGTTCATGTCGATGTTAATGTAACATAATTCGCCTTCATCTGGGACCATTATTTTGCTGTTCATCGTTATGGTTGGCGGTGTCCACTAGGTATTTCAAACACGAAATTCGGCTACCGGTATTTTGCCTCTTTTTCAATTTAATCACTTGACCTTGTGCATAGGCCTGTCGCAATTATTACATAATCTCCAAATCACGATTAGTTGAAGAGACTGCAATTATATTAAAAAAATTACAATTATTTGGATTGTTCACGTCGTAGATTTCTGTCAAAATTTTTTATTTTTACACCACTTGATGCATTTCTCCCCTACTGGGAAAGCAGTGATTTTGACAGCTCCAGAGAAAGTTGTGTAGATAGACGTTTGCTGCTTTCATGATGTTAAAATTTGTTTAGAATTGTTGTGCAATGCTATCCTACCAAACAGCTGATTTATGTAATTTTTGCGGCATTATTATATTTTTGACAAACAGATTTCCACCACCTATATATTGCATAAACCAGCAGCATAGCGCCCTGTATTCCACTGCTGGTTTGCTTCTAAATCTAAGCAGGGTCTTATGTAGGCAAAAGTGAATATAATTCACTACAAAAAAAACATGATTCACACATGCCCAGACAATTTCACATGCATGAAACCTAATTCACATACACAAAAAATAATTCACATAGGCTACGTAAAAAATATATATATTCACAAAAAGCACTTCACATGCGCAAAATAAAAGTAAACACGTAAAATACATTTTGCAAATGCAAAACACAATTCAAAGATATACAACTAATATATAGTGAATCTGAATGTACAAATCGTCATTCGCATGTGAATCGCCTTGGATTTGTGTGTGTGTTTTTTTTTTTTACTTTCCTGTCAGAGCTCTCCTTCCACGCGGGTCTGTTGTACTCTTTAGCCAATCAGATGCAAGCTTACCATTTAACCATCATTAGCCACTGAGAGCGCATTCAAGGAGCACAGTTCTGCGCACCTTTTGCACAATATGGATTAATTAGAATGGAAATTAAGCCTTCACATCAGTAATCCAGCATGGCGAACGAAGAACGGGATGCACGGTTAAAGGACAATTACAGCCCAAAATTAACCTAGGGGTTAATGACATATGGGCACCGGGTCGACCGTTTTCTGGGATGTGCTTTCATGCTAATCGAATGTGCCCAGTTTTAGTGCAAACTGATAATTGCCTTATAACACTAGTTGTGAGGGCATTAATGAAGTAAAAAGAAATCACAATGTTATACCACTAACAAGGCTCAAAATAGCACCACATTTCCACGGTATCATAACGAGGGTCCCTACATGCAAACTGATGGATTAAGAACTTTGTAAGTGTACAGAGAGTTTATTCCAAGGTCTTGAGGGGCTTTAGTCTGCCTGGCACACAGTTGACTTTTTGGCCTCTAGAAAGGTCATACTTTGACCTACAGTGAAGTGGCTTATGGTTTTGGATTCAGAAGACCCATGGCTACAACATGGATGAATGAAATCTAGTTATCTATAATGAATAAGGTTTTTTATTGCTTATTGTCAAGCCCCCAGGGATCCTGGACGAGTGTGCAATGTTTGGAGGCCATACAATCAAGTCAACATCAAAAGGCTACAGTCATTTCTAAATAGATTTCTATACGTTTTTAAAACCAAGCTAAATTCCAACTCCAAAAATGGTTGTTTTATGCAGGATGATGTCCTACATTGTAAATTTGGTATTTTGTCATTTTCACTTCCTACTTCCTGTCTGGGATATTTTTAGTCAAAAAGAAAGACCATTGTCGGCTTTGAGGCGCGATATCTCTGGCTGTGAGTAACCCATTATTTGCGTCTAATTCTCCCCTTTCCAAAGATACCAAGCTTTAGTTCCTAGCATGTATGGTTCTAGAGCGTCAATAGACTTAGTACGGTTAAAGACAGTACCATTCACGTATATGTGAGCTGAACTCTGACTTGGAATCTCCCATGACAAGAGGTTTTTCTGTCATTCATGCAGATCAATGAGCAAGACTTACAGCTGGCGATGCAAACTAGAATCAAACACAATTTTCTCACACTTCAACTCACGTAGCATCCGTCCTTCAACTGGTCAAGTATGTTGTCCCAAGATGGTCGCCTGCCTGCATACGCAAACGTTACTATCTCAGTAGCCGTTAGTACAATGGCTATCTAGCTGTGCCTAATTTTGCCTTCAAAATAGGCGTAGCTAATTTTTAATTCAAAAATAAAATGTAAACAAATATATGTTCTTACAATATTAGAATGTTGTTAAATATGGTAAATAATTATTTAACAATGTTCTAATATCATTTAGTGTAATATTTAAAAAAAGGGTAATGTTGCTAAAGGTTATTCTTTTGATTTTCATGGATTTTACTGGAGGACTTATATTTCAGAAGAAAGGCAAACAAATAAAATAAATTATTATATATATATATATATACACACATACACACACACACTACTGTGGCTTAAGGCTATTGTGGCTGGCTTAATATAAGTGATTACAATGTCTAAATAGAAGCATGACCGAAACTGATGCCACATGTTAACAGTATTATAACATGTTAACAGTTATGTAGATAATAATGCAGCTGTTCCATACAAAACAACTTAGCATGCGAATAAAAGGATTGCTTTTGCATCTAAAGTAGATAAGGATGTTGGCCTAAAATATACAAATAAATTGTTAATTGCAATTATTTGTGTCACAATCATGAGCAAAATGATGATTGTGTGGGGCAGTTTGCGATATCTGGCTAAATTTGCAATTAATTTAGCTAGTTAGCATTGGGCAACAGCCATAGAAATAGAATGGATAGAAAGGCCATTGAACTACTTGGCGTGGTCATTCAATTAGTACACAACAAAATGGCGATTGTCGTTAGTTGCCACGGTGACAACACGCGAATGGGCTTAATGAAGAAGTAGGCCGCTAGATCTTTGCAATGGAATGGTACACATAAAGATGCTGCCACTCTGACCATTCTGCTACATTGATTTGAATTGGAATGGCATTTTTTAATCCTTCCATTTCTATGGCAACAGCCAATCACAAAAACAGTGAACCAAGTGTAGACACACAAAATACCAAAACGCAAATCGACACGGCCCGCAAGGCTTACAGGCCGATGTACATGTTACACGTGCAAGAATAGCACAGACAATTTGACAATATTTCTATGTACAAATTAGCACATGCCATATGCAAGAATTATGGAATGATAGAGCATTCTGTACTATCAAGAACCCTTTCACACCCTACAATGTCAGAGAAGGGGCCACCTAGAGATGCACTACAAAACGTGTTCCAACTAATGACTGCCAATAGATACAGCAACTGTTTTTATCACAACCGTTTTGCAACACATTGTGTCCTGAATAAAACATTTGGTATAGTAAACACAGCAAAAAGTATGGTATTATAGAATAGAGACAGGCAATATGTAGACAGGAATGGTGTGTGTGATGGTCTTCTAAGAGGTCTATAGACTTGGGCCTACCTTATCTGAAGAGAAGCTCCCATTGACAAACCTTTTTGGAAGGCAAACATGTTATTCATGACATCATTGAAGTCAACTGATTTTTGGAAGATGTCCCACTCAATGTAGTACAATACAGTAAAATCCTGTCCCATATTACATGTTAACTTAACCCAACACTGATAGCTTTATGCTAATTCCAACATGACGTATGCTGTATACATGTTTTCTAATTTTGTGGGATAAATGTTATATATCCGCAATTCTTTGTTTGGTCCAAGCCGTGTCTCCTCCAAAAAACAGGCATGGGAAACAGAAAAGCAAATTCTTAGCTACGACTGCTGTTACGTTAGCCAGTCTTCTTTCAAACCAAGTGACACAAAACATACGATTTTGTTGTTTGTCCTTTTGTGTTAATAGAACGATTAGACGTGTGTCCCAAGTCTCTTTATTACCAAATTTTCCTCTAAAGAAAACAAAGAAAATGAATGAGAAAGCAAATAATCCACCTCATTGTTCATGTTAACGTTGTTCATGCTAACGTTGTTCATGCTAACGTTGTTCATGCTAACGTCCACCATTTCCACAGTTAATCACTCCCCCGGCTCACACAACAACCACTAGCACCTGACTGTACATCCGCTGTCATTGGTTAAGCCAGTGGCCTGTGGCCTGAATGAATTTACCACAAAAAAGCAGCAAATCAAGGGGATGTGCCACGACACCTGTCACTCAATTAACACGAAGATGAATGGACACTGACACTACAGTGTTTGGGCTGTAAAAAATGAGCCAATGTAGATATGTTTTTTGTGTGATGTTTTGGTGCTTTTGCTGGTCTAAGTTTCACAAAAATGTATTCAATCTGTTGGAAGGTTTTTTAAACAACTTTCTCACCTTTACTGTAATAGATAGGGAGAGCCCTGTTAGCCCATTTAAACCAGACCAGGGACACCCCACAAGTGCTGCAGTTTTGGAGATGCTCAGACCCAGTCATCATCTAGCCATTACAAGTTGGCCCTTGTCCGAGTTGCTCCAATCCTTATGCTTGCCCATTTTGCCTGCTTCTAACACATCAACTTTGAGGACAAAACAACATATTTTTAGCTTTCGCTTGGTTCTCTGACATATTTGCTTAAAGCACAACTTCTAAGTTTTAGAAGCTACTGTATACTTAGTATGTTTTTTAGTTATTGCTTGTTACTTTATAGAAGTGTAGCATCCACTCCACAGCAAAGTAGGTAGTATGTTTTTTAGTTATTGTTAAATTATAGAAGTGTAGCATCCACTCCACAGCAAAGTTGATAGTATGTTTTTTAGTTATTGTTAGTTTATAGAAGTGTAGCATCCACTCCACAGCAAAGTAGGTAGTATGTTTTTTAGTTATTGTTAGTTTATAGAAGTGTAGCATCCACTCCACAGCAAAGTAGGTAATTTGTTTTTCTGTTATTACTTGAAATACAGATAATCAAATATAAATCCATAGTTCAATTGTGAAACCGCAACGTTAAAACAACACACAAGTTGAATGTATTGATTGAATGCGGTAAAGCAAATGCACTGCATTGCAGCCCGGCAAGGCAAACGTACATTTCCAGGCAGCACCATTGACAATGAATGACAATGAATGACTTTCGGCCCCAGCGCATCTATTTTGAAGTGTCTGGTGGAAATTTTCTCCGGATGCGTCAACCCATATGCATTTCGCCAGAAGTCATTCATTGTCAATGGAGCAGTCCGGAACTCTGCGTTGGGAATACCACACCATTTTCCCAATGCTGGCCTGTATTTGGCCTGTATCTGCACTTATATCCGTACCTTTTGATACTTTTTTGCACAGTCTGGGTTAAATTATAAAAAACATTTATTTGCTATAATTTTGTACTCTGCAGTGACAAAATTGAATCTAATCTAATCTAAAAATGTTACACATGCAGCACACAGAATGCAATGCAATCTCAACTGTTTCGGACTGCTCCTTTGACAATGAATGACTTCCGGCATAATGCAAAATGGTTCGACGCATCTGGTGAAAAAGGGGCATTATTGCATGAATATGTTGCATGCTCAGTTAGGCTTTGCACGCACATCTACATATGTCAATGAGGTTGAAGTGATGACTGTCAGCTTTAATTTGAGGGTATACAGTATTCATACACATTGGATGAACCGTTCAGAAATGACAGCACCTTTTGTACATGTACCCCAATTTCTGGGAACCAAAAAACATTGAACAGTTTAACATAATATAAAGTAATAATTGTAAATGTTTGGTTGCATACTCCTTCCCTGGTGATGCTCTGCCAGACCTGTACCCATTCAACCAAAATAGAATATGTGAGGCACTTATGTTGGATTAGGCCTGGCTCAAGTCTTTCAATAGGGTTGAGGTCAGGGCTCTTTGCAGGCTTCTTTAGAGTCTACACCAAACATGTCAAACCATGTCTTTTTGGACCCTGCTTTGTGCACAGGGGCACAGTGATGCTAGAAAAGGAAGGGGCCTTCCCCAAACTTTTGTCACGAAGTTGGAAGCACTAAATTGTCTAAAATGTCTCTAGCATTAGTAGGAGATTCCACATACTGTACTTTTGGCTATATGTATAGTTTATACCAGCCGTATTCAAATTTGTACCTCAAAAGCCAGATCCACAATTGTTTTTCATTGCAACGCTTTAATCTTGGACATATTCACTATTTGTTCACCATGTGGGTGCAATTCATGGTAAGGTAGAAGAGCAACAAGCGGGTTTGGCCCTTGTATTTTAATTTACACTATCGGTCAAAGGTTTTAGAACAACTAGAATATATGTGTTTTGATACATTCATTCACCAAGGTGGCATTAAATCGATCAGACATTATAGTCAAAACATAATTACAGTTAATTATGGATGAGTTAAAGGTTTCATCATTAGGACACTAAATGAATGGCTGCAAATAATGTGGCTTTGCTATTTTATTTGAATATTGGTCTTGTCCCCTGGGAGAGGCATAGCTTGCAGGTTCCCCGGCTTCCATTGTTGGTAGCACTGGAGGAATACGCTACATGCACATTCTTGGAGAACATAGCTGTTGGCAAGGGAGAGAGTAGCGGGGCAGGTGGTGCTAGCATGACGAAAGGGAGGTAGGTTCACCATGGTTGAGAGAGGAGCGGGGCAGGTGGTGCTAGCATGACGAAAGGGAGGTAGGTTCACCATGGTTGCTGCTGGGAGAGCCGCTCCTTCTCTTCCCCGCTCTCCTTCATCCAAGCGGGCTGAGTATATCCGCTTGTATCTCCCTTGCTAATGTCTCATGGCTCCTCTGCACGGTTTTCCCTGTCCGTTGAGTGGGGGGGATAGCTAGCCCATGCCTGCGTTATATAATGTCTTTCTCCTAGGTTAGTAGCTTTATTTGTCTGCCAGGTTCGAGGCTACCCAACACCCGGTAGCGTCATCCGAAGGGACTATGCTCATCTTCTACCAAACCAACTTGTGAACTCAACAAGCAACTGGAAAGTAATTGTAAAAGTAACTTTACCCAACACTGAAAAGTAGTTAGGCAATGAAAAGTTATCTTGATCAAAACAACACACAGCAATTAGACAACACACATCCAACAATGACCGACAGGAAATGACACAAACATTTAAATACTATACTGATGAGGGTTAAACGGAAACAGCTGCAGAATGATTGTGACACACTGGTGATCTATAGGGTGAACAAACCATGTGATAAAGGTCATCTGACCTCAATAGCGAGAACATGCCAACTCTCCTTAGGGGTCAACCGTGACACCATGTGAACTAATATCAGTACAGTGCATCCGGAAAGTATTCAAAGTGCTTCCGTTTTTTCATATGTTGTTATTTTACATCCATATACTGAAATGGATTAAATTCATTATTTCCCTAAAAATTTTACTAACAATACCCCATAATGACAATGTGAAAGAAGTGTGTTTGAAATCTGTACATAAGTATTCACAGCCTCTGCTCAATATTTTGCTAAAGAACCTTTGTCAACAATTACAGCCTCAAATTATTTTACAGACTCTGAGGTCCAGAGTGCTCTGGAGCAGGTTTTCAGCAAGGATGTGTCTGTACATTGCTGAATTCACCTTTCCCTCGATCCTGACTAGTCACTCAGTTCCTCCTGCTGAAAAACATGCCCCCAGCATGATGCTGCCACCAACATGCTTCAATGTAGGGATGGTATTGTCAAGGTGATGAGCGGTGTCTGATTTCCTCCTGACATGACCCTTGCCTTTCAGGCCATAGTGTTCAATCTTTGTTTCATCAGACCAGAAAATGTTGTTTCTCGTAGTCTGAGAGTCCTTCAAGTGCATTTTGGCAAACTCCACTCTACCATACAGACCTGATTGGTGGAGTGCTGCAGAGTTGGTTGTTCTTCTGGAAGGTTCTTTTCTTTCCACAGTGCTCATTGGGACCTTCAATGCTGCAAATATTTTCCTGTACCCTTCACCAGATCTGAGCCTCGATACAATCCTGTCTCTGAGGTCTACAGACAATTCCTTGGACTTCATGGCTTGATTTGTGCTCTGACATGCACTGTTAACTGTGAGACCTTATATAGACAGGTGTGTGCATTTCCAAATCATATCTAATCAACTGAATTTACCACAGGTGGACTCCAATCAAGTTTGTAATTTTTTTACATTTTAATAAATTTGCTTCAAACACTTTTTAGATTAGATTAGATTTCAAACACTTTTTTCACATTGTCATTATGCTGTATTGTTGTAGAATTTTGAGGGAAATATTGAATTTAATCCATTTCCACATTTTGTTATGTTACACCTTTATTCCAAAATGGATTCAATTGAATACTTATGTTTTCTCCTTTGAGGAGGGAGGTTTATAAATGTGCAGCGAACTAAAGGTTTACCTAAAAATGGGTTGTGGAGCTTTTACTGATAGCTATCCAGCTTATGAATATTAAATGATTATAACATTTCAAATGTCCAGAAAATGTATCATTGACTGCAATTTAATTGACCTCCAGTATAATGTAAAGTTCTCTACTGGACAGAGGTTTACAGTACTTTACTGTACATAGAATGGCAAAGCAGTTAACACATTGTTCTCTACTGGACAGAGGTTTACAGTACTTTACTGTACATAGACTGGCAAAGCTGTTAACACATTGTTCTCTACTGGACAGAGGTTTACAGTACTTTACTGTACATAGACTGGCAAAGCTGTTAACACATTGTTCTCTACTGGACAGAGGTTTACAGTACTTTACTGTACATAGACTGGCAAAGCTG